>PVKZ01005942.1:0-43235 GCA_004027375.1 Macroglossus sobrinus | reverse complement strand
ACGAGAAGCCCCTTCCCTGGGCCCCACACCAGAAGAGAAGGAACAACTTGAATGAATACAGAGGTGAAAACGTTACACAAATATTCGTCAGAGGTCAGAGGTCAGCGGAGGTCACCGCGCTCCTCAAAATACACATCTGTTTGGCTCAGACCCCCACTTTCTGTGCCAGGGAAAAATCGAACGCCTGCCTCGAGCTTCCTGAAAATCGCAAGGAAATCTCTATTCTCCCCTCGCCTCGGGCTCCCGTTTCTTGCCCTCGCTGACTTTTTACTCTCTGCTCTCCACAACTCTGCGCCTTCTTCTGCACCCAACCCCGTCCTTTCTCCCAAGAGTGATCGTTTTCACAAGCATCACACGTCAGCACCGTTTTTATCGATGGTTTGTAGGTCAGGAGGGATGGGTTACATTTTCTCGCCGCATGGCAGACAGCCTAACATCCGATCCTGGATGTCCCACTTCTCGGCCATTCTCCAGGGGTTTCTCACAGCCAAGCCTGGCTGGGAAGCTCCACGACACCTGTCTTCCTCCCTTCCCTGCCCCCACCTCTCTCCCCAAGCGTGGCTGCCCCTCCCCTGCTCTGGGTATCCAGAGCCCGTGCCAGTGTTAACAGGCCCAAAACCGCTGTCTCCTTGAGAAGGGCCACTTTCAAAGACGTTTGCTTTAAAGGGTGGTCCATATCCTCTGTTTCTCCAATAAAAATACGACTTTAATTCCAATGCATTAGATGCCCTGAGTCACAAGCACCCTCTGCCTACTGTCCCTCAGGCTCTGAGCCTCCAATTGCCTTCATAGCTAAAGAAACGGACTTCCTACCCCGGACACCCCTGCCACACACACCGCCGGCTGACAGCGTCAGCACCCCGGCTCTCTCTCGAATGCAAGGCAGATAACGCCTTGATGTCACCACCTTATGACTGCTGCAGACCCCTCTGCCACCGAGTCCTCTAACTCAAGTGACTCAACCCGGGGTCTAGCCAACCCTTCCGAAGTGAGGAGCAACGGCAGGATGCCCCTTAACACAGAAGAGAGGGTTATAGCTTTAATAAGGTAGCCCCCCAAAAGTTCTACCCGCTCTCAGGTAGCCAGCGAGCAGGACCAAACTCTGCACTGACGCCTCAGCCCGAGGGGCGAAGGTGCCCTTAAACCAGGTCACTGCTTAATGGGCAGTCTGGGGAGGAGAAGAAATCCTCATCCAGAGACGTTAAGTCTTCAAAAACAGCTTCTACGACAGTTGTAAAAAATCCACAGGAGTTGAGAGCAGAAAAATATAAAAAAATAAATTCTTGTTGTTCGTGGAGAGTTTTAAAAAATGGGATTCAATAAACGAATGCCTTTTCACAGACGTCAGCAAAGTCATTCTAAAACAGACAGTGCAACTGTATTTCACATTCTGAAGAGTCTGGTTTTATAACCTTAACATAGTAACCATAAAAACAAAGATGAATCAGACACATAGAGTTATTGTAGTCATCGGAGAACAACTTAGCTCAGATAAAGCAATCGTGACAAATGAACCCAAAGTAGGGAGGGTGGAGGCCTACATCCAATTAAAAGTAAATGGAAAGAGATTTAGGTCTGCAAGATAAGGGTTGGCAATTATCCTGCCATCTAACCAAATACACAATCGCGACTGTTCTGGATGGCTTGGTGTTTTTCTAATTATCCTATCAAGCGTTTGACTCTAGAAAACATGAAATGGACCATAAAGCAATGTTCTCTCTCTCCCCCATAATAAAGAGAAATATCCCTCCTTGCCTACACGGTGTCTCTGCACAGAGACACGGAGGGCAGTGCCATTAACACTGTGTCATAAATTATAGAGACAGCATGCTTGTCATCTCCTGATCTGTGTTTACCTCATGTTCGCTCTCGGTGGAATGCGGAAATGCTTCGTTTTGCCTCATTTACATTGTTAATAGCCTTACAATAGGTAATGAGAAAACGGATGTGAAAGAAAGCCCCTAGAATTAAGCTAAATAGCTTAAAAGTCTTAGCCAACTGGCCCCCTGGAAGGAAGACAAGGAAACTCCCCTTAGTTCCAGGCAGAGTCTCTGAGCTGGAGTCTGTCTGTTAGAGGGGCTCCCGTACCTGACGGCGCAGACACACACGCACACACAGACACGCATGCACACACACGGACACACGGACACAGACACACACACACACACAGACACGGGCACACACACATACACAGGCACATGCACACAGACATGGGCACACACACAGACACAGGCACACACGTATGCACACAGACACACACGCATACATGGACACACACAGACACACACGCACACACACACATACACAGGCACACACGTATGCACACACACATACATGGACACACACAGACACACACGGACACACACACAGACACACACACACAGACACACACACATGGAAACACACAGACACACACAGATACACACGCAGATGCATGCACACACATACACACAGACATACACAGACATATACAAACACACACACAGACACACACAGACACTCACACACACACACACACCAATACACATAGACACACACAGACAAATACACAGACACACACACACGGACACACAGACATACACACAGACACATCCAAATACACACAGACTCACACACGGACATACACGTACGCACACAGACATACACAGACACAGACACACACACAGACACACAGACACAGAGTGACTGATGATCACGTGAACACCTCTGTCACTTGGTCGCTGGGGCTCAGTGCCAGAGCAGAGCGACCCGCACCCCAAACACCCACTCTTGTGTCCAGCACCCTCCAGCCCCCAGGGAAATACTGCACGTCCCTTGCCTAGGTTCTCGGAACAGAAGGCCGCTGTGTCCGAGTGCCACGCAGGTCCGGGGCCTTTGTCCTGCAGACACTGGGCCATGGGGAGAAGTGGAGCAACACAGGCCCCGGGGTGTGAGAGAAGGGACAGAGTCCCCTGCCTAACCCTTCCTCTGCTGTAAGCGCGGTAGCTCTCGCCTAGCGAGCCCGGGGTGCCTGCTTCCCCCTTCCCTGTGCGTTCTAAGTGAAGGCTCCAGAAAAATTCGTGAACCATCACAGCATTTGCAACAGATGCAGGGAGCAGCTGAGGACCATTCTGCAATATGAAACGAATCACATCGCCCTAAATATGAGTGTACGAATGAAGCAGCGTATCAATATTTCCACTGGTAACTACAAGAATATCAGATGCTAAAACTGTAAGTGGTTTTGTTTGTGTAAAAATACTTAAATTACAAAAACATCAAATTAAAATTCAGTTTTATTTGAAGTATTTACAACTGATGTTTCTTCAGGGAAGATTTAGTAGATATCCTCAGATACCTATTTCTTCCATTAAGTACAACTAAAACAACCCCAGGCAAAATCCTTAACTGCATCAATTTTAATATCCTGGCGGTGAAATTGTACAATAGTTTTACAAGAGGGAATTGGATAAATGGTACGTGGATCTCTCTGTATTATTACTTATAACTGCCTGTGAATCTACAATTATCTTAAAGATTATATTTCTTTGTACCTTGTATGTATCTTCTAATTTTAATATATACTTGTCAATGCTTTAGAAAAAATACTTTTTCTGTAACATACACAGAAAATGATGTAAAATTTTCACATTTACAGCTGACTCTTAAACATCGTGGGGGTTGGGGGTGCCCACCCCCATGCAGTTGAAGATCCACATGTAACTTCTGTCTCCCCCAAAAAGTTAACTACAGTTGTCCCTCCCTATCAATAAGACACTGGCTCCAGGACCCCCTGTGGAGACCCCAATCCACAGGTGCTCAAGTCCCTTACATAGAATGATACAGAGCAAGGCATATTAATCCTTCCACTTATAACTTTGATGAAAATATTCTCAAGTGTGATTCTGATGAGATGGTTCCCTTGTTTACTAAGCTCTCCGTGGCTTTCCGAGGCCTACAGGATACAGACTCCTTAGCCCGACATTCAAGCCAGTCCTGGTCCAGACCCTCGCCCGTCAGCCCAGACGCACCCCGCGCTGCTGCCCACCTACACCCACCCCTCTTCTCTCCAGCTCTCGGCTGCTCAGGGTTCCGCGGTGTGCCTGGCTGCCTCACGCCTCTCTGCGGGCTCACGCTGCCCCGCAGACACCAAAGCATCAAAGCATCTTCGTGTCTTTCAAGACCCACCTCCTCCAGGAGTTCTCGCCGATTTGTCCCCTGGGGGACCCTGACCGGAGAACCGGCCATCCCTCTGCGGTCACACACACCGTGACTCGCACGTCCCTCTCTCACGTCCGCCTCGGCACCAAGCATTCCATGGCTTGTTCGCCTTTTTCCCTCCGGGAGCCTGTGAGTGCCTTGAGGCTGGGGGCTGAGTCACAACGACCTTTGCCCTTCCTGTGCCTCAGACAGTGCCCAGCACACAGGAGGCGGTCAAGACGACGTTTGTGGGGCGGCCGAACACCCAGCAGACACACACTTGACCCATGGAAGAACTCAAAGCTGATTGATCACGAGGAGTCCTATTGATCGAATGAGCAAATGAATAAGTGACTTTGAGATGCCTTGTGAATTATACAAGCCAGGGTGTTATTTTTTCTTACTTTCTCCATGACATTTCATATATATAGAGAGAGACACAGACAGAAAGATACACAAAAACCAGGAGCATAAACTTAAAAGGCTGACTTCGTGGCTAAGCTGTGAACAACCCTGCACAGCTTCTGAGTTTGGGGTTAGCCCCCCCTCCCCCCCCCCCCGTGACTTCCCCTTTGGGACGGGTGGAAGGAGGGGAGGGGAGACATCAGCACCTCATTTCCAGCCTTTTAGAAAAGAATTCCCGTGGGAGTCCCATTTTCCACATAAAAGAGGGAAAAAGAGACACACAGGTAATGTCAGAATCACCAGAGGGCTCATTTCCGTTTTACGCAGAGTCCCGAGCCCTGAGGAATGTACTGTCCATGGCAATCATCGCAAACGTTTGCCTCGAGGGTAGTTTAAGGTAATAAGCAAGCAATGCATGGGAATGGGCGTGGGTGTTGGCTTCAGTCCAGCCTGAGTGCACGCCCGGCTCGGCCCTCCGCTGGTCACAGAAGCCTGCCACCTCTCACTCCTTGGCCATCAAATGCGGCCTGAGACCATCTAACTATGGGCAAGGTGCGAGCATACTGCCAAGACAATCAGTCACGCCCGCCCCCATCAAAGCCAGCGGTCTCTCTGCATTATGAACTTCAAAACACCTTCAAGTGAAATATCTTTCTCATTTAAACTGTATTAGAAGCCCAAGTTATGACACCAGGAGAATACTTAAGGAAAGCACCTGTGTTAAAAGTGTTAGAGACCCTGCAGGGCTCCCAATAAATACTTCTTGACGGACAGATGCGGCGTCGAGAGCGTAAAATCGCAGAGATGGAAACGCATAATGGCATAACAGCAGCATAAAGAAAACAGCTGTGGAGTCAGCACGGGATAATGACCATACCTCAATAAGTATTTCATTTGTCAGAAGCAATAGGAAAGCCAACTGGAAACAATCAGGCTTTCTTTTACAGCCACAAGCTTACGTGGATACTTAGATGCACCGTATCTCAAACCTGGAAGGGACGAAGGGGTAGGCGTTTTCGTCACTTTGCTGCCACTTCCTGCCACGTGACCCAGGGAGCAGGAGACCAGCTGTGCTATGTGCTCCTGTGACTGAAGCTCCTACTGTAATACTCCTTAAAGCACCATCGGCCTGAAGATACAGCCCACCTAACAAATGTTTATGGAGCCTAACTGTGTTCCTGGTCCCGTGCCGGGCTCGGGGACACCAGGATGGACGGGTCTTGACACCTGTGCTCAAGCGGAGAGGTAGACCCATAAATAAACAATTGCAGGTAGAGCGTGACCAGCTAACCTTGAGGCATGAGCCAGGACACAGGGTGGCACAGAGAAGGAAGTGGTCCATTTAACCTGAAGGATTCAGGAAACCTTTCTCGGATGCTGTAACGATGGAGCTGGATTTAAAAGATGAGACACTTGCCACAGCAATGGAGAGGGAGGGCAGCCCAGGCTGTGGCACCCTGGGGACAACGACCTAAATAAAGGGCTGAAATCGGGGAACTGTGGGTAGTTCCTGAGAACCGGGACATTTATAAGTCGTACAAAACGTGTGTTTTGTGTATATTGTGTCTTACGTGTATATACATGTCTTACCATCCCTGTGAAATCATTAGCAAATATCTTTTCCATTTTGATGACGCGTGTGCTATAAACGTAACACTTACTACTTCATGAGCTCATCAGGTTCACCTAATGTTTGTAAATTAAACACCTGCAGTTGTTGTCTGTGATAACAGATGACAGGTCATCAAGTGGCCATCAGTCCACCAAGGCCTTGCTCCTCACAGGTTCTCGAATTTTTATGAGATGGGCCACCCATGATCACAAAGGTGCTGAGGGGGGATGGGAAGGAAGGCCGGCTGACGGGCAGAGGGACACGGCGTCCAGTGTGGGCATCTCAGTGGCTCCACAGAGCAACCCAGCTTCCTGGGGAAGTAATGTGAATAATATTTTGGAATCGCTGGAACTGTGACGGAAGAGTGAGTGGTACGTGAATCAGCCGTGCCCATGGCGGAACCTAAGCCATGGGTTCTTTTTGCCACAATGTCAGAACGAAAAATGTTCCATCAAGATTAAAAAAAAAAAAAAAAGACAAAACACGCCCATTTGTGGAGAGACTCCCAATGCCCTAGGGGGTTGTGCCAACACAGATTACCTTATCTATGCGACAGAAAGAGCCCAATGCTCCCCGCGGGCCACCCACCGCTCAGCCAGTAGGAGACGGTCTCAGGACCTTCTCCCACCGAAGCCGAGATGAGGGGACAAGGCAAGGTCAAGAAAAGGATTTGTCGTGCCCTTAACAACAGGGCTTTTAAGGCATCACCCAGACGGCCCTGGGGTTGCACCGAGATCGTCACTGCAAAATGTCATCCACCCAGTTTCATGTCCCCTTGCCCGCCACCAGAAGGTCATGCGGCCCTTCCCAAGGTCACACCGTTTCTCCGGGCTTCTAATTCCCTTCCCGTGACCTGGACCAGAAAACCTCCAAAGTCAGCCCCCTGTTCCAACAGTTCATAACCCGGACTTTCCTGTTCACCCCATGTGTAGGTGCCCCCCTAGCTTCCGTGGGCACTGACAACCAATCGTCTTGGGCAGCAGGAGCCTCAGCCCTGGTCTCTGCAGGCACGGGGGTGGATCCTTGGTCCAAACAGCACAGTTGATGGACATGCTCCATGGGGCCGTCTGGTCAGTGTGTCTGTCCCCACCCTCGCCCCCACCCCCGTCCCCACCACCTTGGGCGAAGGTGCGCTGGATGGAAAAGCTGCGAAAACAATGATCGCTGCCCCCCGCCCCCCGAAGTGGTAACTTGAAACTGGAGGTTCTCCGTGCCCTCTGTGGTTTCACTTCCTGCCCGGAAGCGGAGCTCGGTGCTGCCGACGAGCCCAAGGCCACGAGCGCCTCTGAGACGGGCTCTGGGCTCAGCACCGCTTCCTTCGCTCTGCGAGACTGGTAAACACCAGAGCCCCTTCCCGTGGGGGGTGAGGGGGGGGGGTCAGGCGGAACACGCTTCCTCTCGGATGTCCTACTTCTGTACGAAACGTGGAGTGTACCCTGGGACTTTGGGAACCACCGTCAGTGGTTCCAGCCTCATGGAACCCATTCGGTAGGAGAAGAAGATCACGCCCCCCCAAAAAAATGTTCCAGCCAGCAGGCGAGGGTGTGGGGCGTGCAGCTGTACAGAGCCCCCGCCCCCCGGGAGGACACCCACATGGCCCCGGGTCAGCAGCACCTGGGCCCTGCCTTGTACCCGGCTCGGTCTGCACGTAGCGGGGGCCAGTGAGGCAGTGTCTGGAAGCACGAATCGTAAAGCCAGAGCCCTGGGTTCAAGTCCCCAGCCTGACCTGACCTTCTCCGCGGCCCAGGCTCTCCAAGCCTCAGCTCGCTCACCCGCAGAGTGATGCTGACGGCGGACTCCGATCCTAAGGGTCATAGGGAGGATTAAAGAAGACGATGAATGCGAGTGACACACAGGTGAGAGAGGACGGCGTCGGAGCTGGAGCTGGCCCGCAGAGCCGTGCCGGGCCAGGCCGGGACCGGAGACACGCAGAAAACTCGATTTTACTGAAGCTGTTCTAATTCAAAATCTTGATATCTTGTTCATCATGAACTTTTTCCATTTTTTTTTTAAATTTAAAAGTCTTTACCTTGAAGAATTACTTATCTTGATCACCAAACTTTGCCTGTCGCCTCTTAGATCTCACACGCTCACCCAAGGACTCGGCGACCGCTGGCGGCCACCGTTTTGCCACCGTCATCCAAAGACTGTGCACCACGACTCAGCTCATCTAGTGTCTGATACTAGTCATGGTTCCAAGCGACTGTGAAGCCAGGAAATGAAGCTTCTGAATTTAATTTTCCTCAATCAAAACATGAACAGCACACTGGTACGTCCCACATAGAATTGAGGGAAATGCACAAAATGAAGATATGCAAAGAGTACGGCAGACTGCCTAACGCATAGCGAATGCTCGAGAAATATTATCAGCTGTCACTGTTCCAGGAGCGAGCCCTAGGAGTCCAGAGGGCTGTAAGGGCCGGTGGATGAAGTCATAGCATGCTCGTGTGACAGACCACGTTCTTACCTTACGGCGGACAAAGCCTGCGAATGGGGAACTACATTGCCAGTTGAGTACTTATGATTGTGTCCTATTTATTCCAAGCAGCCTCGTAAAGAACTCTAACATCCTGTGTCTTCTGTAGGAATCTCAGTTCCATATAACCGTGGCGGGAACCCCACACACATACCCACCAGCTGCCCAGCGCCTGACATTGTTCAGATTCCTAAAAGAACCGACCGCCCACATCAGTAGACCACAAGAAGGGTTGAGAACGCCCAACTCTAATTCCATTTTCAGTGCCATCTCAAGAGAAGACAAACGATCCTCGGCAAGGATGCCCAATCGATAAGCAGAAGCCCGGACCCGTATAACAAGACGCGCTCTGACTTGGAATGGTGCCAGCACGGGCCCGCTGTGCGGACGGACGATGGACAGCGTCGCCCGGGGAATCCGACAGCACGAGTGAATTCACGTGATGCCTCACCTGCTCTCATTCCCGTTTGCCCCCAGCACAAAGGAAGACGGGCCTAAGCTCACCTGGCTCCCCAGGAAAACGTAGGGTAGCAGTCTGCGTGAAGGGTGTCCCACTGTTTAGCGTTCAGAACCATGGGGAAGGGGATGGGGACAGACTTGAATATCCCAAATTTCCAGCCGAAGACCCCAATATTTTGCTTTTTTGGGGGGGGGGATCTTTATTCCAAATTTCTCAGACCACCTCAGCGTGTCTGGCTTTAGCGTCTCACAGAGGCAGCTAAGAGTTCGTTGAGTCCACAAAACTTTAAAGAGCGCTTAATATTTCGAAACACTTTGGTAAGGAAGATGAGGGCAAACAGAAATAAAAGCACTTTTCCATCCTGGGTGAAGCTCTCCATGGGCAACCTGAAGGTTTCCTTACCATTCAGGGTTTCTCAAAAGCAACGTGGTACCCGAGCCTGGATCCTGACACAGGAGAAGGAGGGACATCGGTCCCTTTGTGGACACGAGCATCCAGAGTCCATAGTTCCGTTAACAGTAGAGCATCAGTTCCAATGTCACAAAGGAACCACGATCACATTAGATGCCAACATCAGGAGAACTGAGTGAAGGGCTGTACGATCTCTGTATGTACCTTTGTAACTTTTCTATAACTCGAAAATTATTCTGGAGTTTATTCAAAAACTTACTCTTAAAATAGAAAAAAAAAAGTCAAGATTTATTTGCCAAAGAACCTTTGTGCAGTGGGTAAAAAGCATATCGAAAGGACAAAACCTCCAGCCTTTTTTACTAGAGATCAACCAAAAGATGGTGACTGACTTTTTTTCTCCTCAAGGCATGCTGGGCGGTTAAGAGGCCTATGCGTCCAGGGTTGGGGCTCTCCAGATATAAAATAGAGGCGACATCTCTGTCAAGCATCCCTGTGGGGCGTAAGGGTCACAACAGACAGGCGTGGAGTCCCTGACACCTGTCAGGAGCTGGATCGGGGGCATATTTCCTTTCCCTCCTTCTCAGAACATCCCCTCGCTGGTCACTCCTGTGGGCCCCTCGGGGAAACTCTTACAGGTGGTCCCCTGGGCGGGAGGGTGGCCCCTCCGTCCTGGCGGGAAGGGCGCCTGCGTTCTCGGCCTCCTAGGGACCGGCTGGATGGCTCAGCACCTGGACAGCCAGCTGCGGGCTCCTGCTCTGCTGGGCTCCCGTCAAAGCCCCTGGGGGCAGCTGCGACCTCACACCACTTTTTAAAGTGACAGCCCACCCACCATGCAGAGACAGAAAAACCTATCACTTTCGGATTTACTTGTCAGTACACTCGAGGGGGAAGAATGGGCCATGAGCTGAGGCTGTCACCTTGCCCCACAGGGTGACACTGTGTAAAGTCCCGTGCTGACTCATTCTAGAGCAACCCTTTCTTCCCTTGGCTTGGCCCAGCTTTCGTGCCTGGAGCCCGTGCATCCTGCCCGGCACTGCCCGGTCTTGCAGATAGAGACAGGTGAAAACGCCAAGTTTCCTTGAATAGTCTCTGTTCCTTGCTGGTCCGAGCGGCCGTGCAGCAAATGTCCTGGACGCTGGCCACGGTTTAGTCTGCGGTGTCTGTCTCCCAGACGGCCTTGTCCACCTGACGACGGCCTCACGTCCTTGCCAGCTGACGGGCTTTTTTCAAAAGCAGTCAGGGTACCCCCGGGAACATGGATTTTTGGCCACTTGGCCTCTGACCCTCCTTCCCACGTTAGGAAAGACCCCGTCCCCGAGCGGCAGAGCCGGCCTCCCTCGAGCAATGACAGGTGTTTGCTTACATGCCTCCCTTGCAGCTGGAGAGCGGGCCCTGAGCTGAGCCCACCCATCGAAGGCGCCCGGTCCAGACGTTACCCTGGAAAACCAGACCTACGGAAAAGCAGGGGTCCCACAGAATCCGTTCTGGCAATGGGGACAGCTCCACCCCGCTGACTGACAGGCCTGTGGTGGCAGGCTCAGTGGCAGTCGGTCCCCAACGCTTACTGTCTGTGTGGCATGGGGACAACCTGCAGTGTCCTGAGACCTCTGACCTTCCTGGAAGTTCTAGGAACCAGGGCCTGCATGGCGGGCCAGCAGCCTGCGCATCACGCCCGCCTCCAGGCTTGGCATGGTCCGGGGCTCAGTTTAACGCTCCCCTGTCCGTCTCCCGGTCCCTAGAGACTTGGACCACGAGGCCTCCCGTTTTCATTCTGCACTGGGCCCTGCAGACTAAGGAGTCAGCCCCGCTGAGAGCTCACGAACTCGGTCAAGGTCAAGGTCAAGGTCAAGGTCAGGGCGTTCTTCCCTGTTTCGTGCCACAGAGCCCGGCAGCGGTCCGGGGAAGCCTCTGGAGCATATAAAGCATGTTTCTGAACGCACGAAATAAAATACATCGGAAGCCAATTATACCGAAATGCAGTTGAACCATTTTCGAAACATACGATAGCATAATTAATCCATGCGTGTTTTCAGTAGTGCGTTAAGTACATCTGGTGGCAGGCCGAAAGGCTGCTGTCACCTACGAGCGGTCACGCGAAGGACAAACATTTCGGAATGTCTGCGACCACTGACATGGGACTCGAAAATACCTACGCTTTCTAAAGCTGGCAGAGCCACAGGTGTCTGGCGGGTCGTCGACACTCATAACGAAAGGAAGCGCTAAAGGCAGCGAGAGGCTATTTTTAAGTGATGCGTCCAGGTCACAGAGCCTTTACATTTTAATTAAAATTTAAGTTTAAAACTTAATTAAAACTGAATTTGAAGAAACTCCTTGTCTGCTTCAAGCGGCCAACGCTGGTATTTGGTGGCTTACAGCAGAGAAGCCTGCAGGGACCCAGTGGGTCCCCGCTCCCCCCGGTCCAGGAGCGCCCTGGGCTCGCCAGAGTTCCCCGTGGGCAACAAGGCAAACCCAGTGGTCACAGGGGCCCTGCAGGGGACAAAATGCAGCCAACACGGCTCTGTGCTCGGTGCGTACGATCTTAGAGAAGTAAGTGACAATGGTGACACTCCAGGACGCCACCTGGAGAATATACGGTAAGCTCTACGTGTTCGGTAGAAACACATCACAGTCCAGATGGCCAAGCCAGTGGAGTGGACGTCCTTCCTAGCAGGGACGACCGGCTGCCGGTGGCACCTGTGCATTATGGGAAGGCAGATGAGACACACAACGGTGTCACCCTCGCTCCACAGCCCACAGCGAGCCGGCGGAACGTCGCAGGTCCCCATTCTTGCGTTCCCAAATCCGAATCCAGGATTCTTTATTCCTACCTAGATTTTCAACAGGAGTTTGGTCTTTGCATATCTCAGAGGAAAAATGGTCAAAACACAGCCCCCATGTTCTAGTCCCTCATCCCCCATTCCGTGCCTCTCTGTCTGAGAAGGAGGACTCAAAAGCCTGTTGAGGAAGAAAAAAAATATCTCTGTAGGACACCTTCGAGAAGCCTAGGCTTGTTTAGCCAAAGTAGAAAACAATCTGTTTTGCGGATGCCTTGAAGGCTGATTCATATCCGTGATTCCATCCCTGTTCTCGGCATATGTCCTTATCCCCATTTTACAGATGAGGACACTGAGGTCAGAGATGCTGTGACTCACTCAAGGTCACAGACAGAGCAAGGAAGAGAAACCCAGCTTTCTCGATGCTTAGCTGGGTGTGCTGTCCTCTGCCCACACCCACCGCTCCTGTGAGCAGATGGCGGCAAGAACGGAGGCCTCTCTGCAAAGGAAGTGCGTTCGTGCGGATCACCTGAGAACCGAGAAACCCCCACCCCCAATTCAGGAGCGCAGGTGTCGGCTAAGAGAGCAGAGGCTCCGAAAGAGCTCAGGTCACACCAGTCTCCGGCCCTGAATGGGCTTGGACTCGAGCCCCCGACAGAAGAGAGAACTCGCTTGGCCAGAGGCCAGCGCAGAGCCCTGCCCGTTCCTGCTAGAAAAACAGCCAGCCCAGTAAAGGGCTTTGTGCACATAAAAATAAACAAACTTTCTATTTTTAGCAGCGCCCCAGCTGGGAGGGCCTGGCCTCCTTATTTGCCTTGTAGCAGCAGCATTCTGAGGGAGGAGGGACGGGGTGGAGGGGCAGGGCAGAGGGGGTGGGGACGAGGACCCTCAGGGGCATTTGCACTGGAAGCCACATTTTCCATCGCGGAAGCTAATTGCATGCAGGCCCCAGAAACCAGTGTCCAGCCTGGAAGTCTCTGGGAAAAGCAGAGCGCGTCCACCGGGAAGCCGGCCTGTGATCGGGCTTCTTTTCCGGCCAGATACAGAAATAAGGAATCTGTTCCCCACGTGGTTCTCGGAGCCGCTGGTGACCCCATCTGACGGGGAGACCCGTGTGTAGGGAGAGACCTCGCCCGTCCCCCTCAGCTTCGCTGGATCCCGCCCGTGTGACTCTCTCGGGAGAGACGGCTCAGCATCTTCCAGGCCTAAACCCTGGGTCGAGAATTCTCCATGAGCCTGTGGCGTTTTCTCCCACCCAAGCCCTCGGGGACCGCTGGCCACCTCAGGAATCTGGGGGAGGACACGCCCACTGCCGGAGGCGGGAATGCTGGGCGCTGGGCCCCTCCTTCCTGTTTGCCTGGGACTGGACGGCCTTTGCCAGACGGGAGTCCCAGGCCACCACTGGGGAGTGGCAGGAAGGCCCTTTTCTTATGAACGTCAAGTCACGGGTGGCTTTAGGAAAAGTACACCTGATCTGATTTCTGCAGTGCCGTATACCCTGGTCACCTTTGATGATGTCCTTTTCCCCTCGTGTGTCCCTCTCCCTGCAGAGCCCCCCAATTTATTCTCAGGTCTCTGCGAGGAGACAGAACTGCAGACCCTTCGCGAAGCAGGGCCGAGGCAGGACAGAAAGCAGCGCCTGGGCCGCCGACGGGAGCGCCGAGCGTGAGGAAGGGCGCCAGGCTCTGCCCACGGCCAGCTCTCCAACACCAACATGCAAGAGAACACGGCAGAGCTGAAATGCGTCAGGACGTCACCCAGCACCTCGAGGCAGGTGACGGCCGCCTCCCAGCAAAGTGCACCCATTACGCAATCACAGGCACGGAACGAACCAGTTTAAGGAAAAAGAGCCGCTGTCCTCATCTGCTGGCCCGTGAATGTCCAAAGCTCCCGCCTCACACCCCCCCTGCCCTCCCCGCAGAGTTTGGCTTGAACTTTGGGTCTTTGTGACCTGAAAATGACACGGAAACTCTAGCTCTTATGACTGCTGTCCTTATGACTGCTGTCCTTATCATTCCAGAATGAATTCATCTGACTGTGCTCCGTGGACACGGAGGCCGGTTCCCAAACCTGCCCAGGTAGGTAACGTGGGTAGCAGTGGCGCGCCGAATCCAGAAAGCTCCGTGTAAGCGCCAGCAGACAGAACCTCATCCATGCGTCCCCCGGGACTGGGAACACGTATCTGCTAAATAAATGCATTTCTAACTAATTACTGAAACCTCTGCCCTCCACGTACCAGGTCTTTGACACAGTGTTAAATTTTCCAAATCTCGGTCTCCTCATCTGACAGATGGGTATAATAATAGATTTCACGGTGTCCTGTGAAATTTAAAGGCAATATGCATAAGCCGCTTAGCACAGCGCCTGCCACACAGAAAGCCATCAGCCAGTGGTAATTAAAACAGAGGGAGAAGGGGTGAGTGTATTTCTACAGCTTCGTAAAGAAAGGCCGTCCCCTTCTGTTATATTTGTGTCAGCCCTTCCTTTCACCTGTTCTGAAAGAGCCGGCCTTCAGCCTCCGGAGAGGAAGTTTGTTGGTGGCAGCACTGCCCCCTGAGTCCCCCAACAAGTGAAGGAAGCACATTTCAAAAGCACAGTTACTACGCAGGCCCCGTGGGCAAGAAACTTCTCAGAACCTTGTGCCAGAATGAGCGTGCTAGGCAGGGGGAGCTGGGGCTTCCCAGACGTCTGTGTGACAGCGTGACAAGCCGTGTTTCGCCGAGTCCCTTGTAAATGCCATATGGAACTCGCACAAGGGGCGCCCTAATACATCGATGAGGAAACACCCCCGAGGGGAGAGCGGAAGACAAGGGGAACCACAACAAGAGGCAGACGAGGACTCATTGGGGGCTCCCCTGTCGCTGCAAGACAGACCCCTGCCAGAAAAGTGGGACCGAGAGGCCACTGTTTGTGCGTGAACAGAGCCACCGCTGAGTCCCCCAAAGCGCAGTATGCAGCAGAGCCAGGGAGAGTGCTGTGAAAACAGCTTCCAGGAGGGGACTCTGGGGGAGGGGGTGAGTGCCAGGAAAAGATAATGAAACCGAGTGCTTCGTGCCCCAGGGGCCTGACGCCAGGCCCAGGCCCGCACCACTGCCTCCCCGCCAGCCACCACTGGAGGGGTGGTCCCATCTCGGGGACCTGCCCTGAGCGCTCAGGAGACCACACGGCGCAGGCAGACTTGTAGGGGTGGGAGACAGTGCATGATTCGAGGAGACAGCGGAAAGTTTCTGAAACGCCCCCCAACGCCGAGACTGGGAGCTGCACCCACGAAATCCTGGAGGTGTTTCCTGGCATCCTGGAGGCAGCTTTGAAGATCACGTTTTGGATCTTAACGTTGAAAAGCGCCCCCTGAGGAGAGTATATTATTGTCACGGCCCTTTTCAGAGGCGCTTCCCTGGAGTCATTTATATCGGAATCAGGCGGTTTCGGGGAGGGAAGGTCTGAATACGAACCTAATCGCAGGAGACACATTATGATAGCTGGCATGGAAACAGGCTCTCAAGCTCTGTTCAGAAGTGAGAAGCCCAAAATGAAAATGCGATGCATTTTACGAGGGCTGTATGGGGCAGGGGAGGGTAGAAGAAAGGCTTTCTTAGAACGGCTAAAATTCAGCTGGAAAACGCGATGTTTTTTTGGATAACTTGCCCTAGCTGAATGCACAGGAGCCTAACACAAAGAGACGGCGTCGGCAGGAAGCCGGTGGCTCAGGTGTGGAGAACAGGCATCTGCTGCCTTCCTGAGGCAGAGGCCACAGAGTTGGGACCACCAGGGACGTAGCGTGGGCACTGCCAACCGGCTCACCTCTGAGCCACAGCCAGGCCCAGGCTCCTGCTCACGGGACCCCACGGGACCCCACGGGACCCCATGGACGCAGAGCGAGGGGCTTCTAGGGCCTCCCTGAATTCCCGACCACACGGGGCAGCCCGCGGCTCCCCGCAGCTCTCCCTCACGGCCCTGCCCTTCACATGTCTGTCCAAAGCCGCCAGGAATCCACTTCTGCTGCCAGCTCGGGCCGCCTCAGGGGGCTCGTCCGTTCCACCAATTCATTACCTGCTGCGTGGCGTGGCGTTCCCGCCGACTCATCCCGGACGTGCCTCCCTCGTGGTTCCAAGATGTGGCCACAACAGTTCGGGGTCTGACGAATCCGTCTCCCCTACCCTGGTCCACAGCATGTGCAGGCCGATGAGCCTGTGCTTGTCCGCAGCCCTCCCGACTCCCGGCGGCTCTGCAGAGCATCCCGGCGGCATTCGGTGACTTTCTGTGGCCTTGTTTACGCCTCGAGACTCTTGCCCAAGCGTTGCGGGCAGGAACGCAGCTCAGCTTCAGGCGGGAGTGAGATGCTCTTCGTTTAATATTTTCCTGAAGAACATGCCCCTTTGAGGGCAGCGCCGTCCCGGGTGCAAACACACTATATGTGACACGGTTTCTAGACTCGGGGAGTCTGCAGATGGATGGGGAAGCGTCCGCAGGTGGCCCAGGAGGGCATCAGTGCCGGCCATAGTGCTGGTCACCTGTCTGGAACAGGGTGCCGGCCAGTGACGAGCTCAGATAGGCGTCCTGGCCTGCACGGCAGGCTGCGTCCTACACCAGACACCCCGCTGGTTTCCACAGCAGCCTAAAAGGGGAGCAGCACTCTTTCTCCCCAACATACGGACACCAGAGCCCAGCAGGTGCCACAGCCGGTAGCAGGTGGGCCCTCAGATTGCCAGTCCCAGCTCACACCTCTGCTTAGTTCGGCCGCTGCTGCTTTTTCTTTTTTCTTTTTTTTAAAAAAATTAGATGTTAATGCTCTGTTTCGCTCCATGTAGAGTCCACTAACCTCTTGACCCTCTTTAAATATCTCTACTGAAAGCGCAAAGAATAACGAGGATGAAGCATCGTGGCTGCCCAGGGCCATCCACGAGTTCACCGGCTTTGGGAGTTCATGGCCAAGAGGATCGAGTGGGGGCTGGGGGCTCTAACCTGCTCTTTCTTAAGGGGTGCCTCGTCCCCCGCGAGCGAGAGCTTCCTGGCCAGACACCCATTCCTCCTCCTCTGCCAGAATCGCCTCTTCCTCACAGGCCCGGTCCTTCCACAGACCCTGAGGCCTTGGTCATCCCGTCAGAGCACGTCGGCCAACATCTCACCTCCCCGCCACCCACTTCTCTCCCCCGAGACACCGCAGAGGTGCCGCCTCATGGACGAGCCTCTGATGCTCTTTTTGCCGCTGACAGTCGGGACCGTGAAGCCCTGAGCTCCAGCCACTTGCCTCGGTTCCTCTCATTTAATTTCTCCCTCTTCTCTCTGAAAAGCAACCCTAAAATATTGTCCGTGGGGCCACCGCCCACCTGTGCCGCTGCTCTGGGTTCTCCAGGAAAGCGTGTTCCGTAGCTGTGCCTCAGTCGGCCTCATTCCAGGCCTGAACGTCGCCCCTGCTCAGGTGTGGGCTCCCCGCACAGAAGGAGGGTCTCCCCTCTACTTGGTGACACAGGTGCATAAGGGTCCGTTAGCGGGTGGGAGCATCTGGACTCGAACCTGGGCTCCACCATTTATTAGTTCTGTGACCTCAGAAAGTTACTTAACTTCCTCGGGGCCTCAGTTTCCCCATCTGTAAAACAAGGATAACACCACATCTCACACACGTGGTGTGAAAGAAAGGTCGGTGCGCTACGTGAAAAGCTCCCAGCGCAGTGTCCAGGGTCCCTCCTTAATGTGGAGGGATGTGTCCACTCCAGAATCCTTAGGCCAGCACTCAGGCTCGCGGCCGGCCCCCTGCCTGTCCTCTTCAGGGTCCTCTGAGCCCCTGTGCTCTCTCTGCCTTTGAGCTGGGGAGCGAGGGAATGAAGTCTACCTGGTCAGTGACTCACTGTAGGCTCCAGGCGCGATTACAGATGATGGGGCCTTTCCCAGCTCGGTGAGCGCGTTGCCAACACTTCCCTGCAGCCTCCCCGCCTCTGCTGGCCCCACCTGCCTCAGGGGCCGCCTGCCCCCACGTCCTGTCCTGTTCAAACCCAGACCGAGTTAGTTCCCTCCACCTGGGTTTCTGGGAAGAAAGGCTCATCTAATCTCCTGGCCTTGGAAAACAGCATTCCTCGTCTTCTTCCTTGGCATTTCTGACTGCAGGGCGGGGTGGGCTGGCGGGCCTTGCGACCCAGAGCTATGTGTTTCTCCTGCACGGACAGAAAGGGGTCTCCTGTCCCCCAGAGGAAGGGATGCCCACGCGGGGAGGCCCGAGGACACCAGTGCTCGGGCACAGGAGGTGGAGGGCCGGGACGGCCTCGGCTCCTGCCTCCTGGGCACCGGGCAGACACGGTCCAGGGGCAGCACCTCATGCCCCTGTCCTGGAAGGACTCCCCACCATGAGTCCCCATCCCCCCGCCCCCCGGCCTTCTAGGGACCCTTAGCAAGCTCCCTGCCTTGGGTCATCAGAAGCTCTGTCTGGGGGGCAGAGTTGGGGGGGGAACCCATCTGTCATTCTCTAATGTCCCAGGTGCCCAAACGGACCCACGGAGTGGAGGTGTGAACAGAAGTGGGGGGAGGGCAGCCGAGGGGAGGGACCGCCGGGAGCTCCCCAAGGCGGCTCCCCCTCCACCTCCACTTGCCAGGGCCCCTGCTGGTGCACAACGCCCCTCACCGCCTTGGGGGAGCAACGCGGACTGTGCAGAGGGGCTGCGTGCACCCCACCGAGTGCACGGCGCATGGCTAGGGGAGCCTGTCACCCTCATGTGTCCCGATAAGGCGTTGGGGCGCTCACCCCATCTGCCCCAGGCCTCGCCCCGCAAGGCCCCCAGCCCGGAGAGCGCTGCTCTGTGGGGCGGTGCGGGGCGGTTTCGGTTACAGGCAGGCCCAGGTGTCACGCGCCGGGACCCGCGTGCGCCTGCGAGGAGCGCCTATGTCCTGCAGGAGGCGTGTCCCTGGACGGAGGGGGCACCGACGTAACGGCAGGGGTGGGGTGGCGGGGGAGGAACGGGCGGGAAGGCTGCGGCCGGGGCGTGTGCGCCACAGTCCCACAGTCGCAGGGCTGGGAGGCGGTGGCCAGCGGGGCCCGGCGGGACGCCTGGGCCAGGACCGGGGCGCCGAGGCGGGAGACCAGCGCGGCCGACGCGGGGAGCGGAGCCTGACTTCGGAGCCGGACGCAGCCCAGAGTGAAACCCCAAGCCCGCGGGGCGCCGGCGGCGGGGAGCCAGGGGGCGCCTTTGCGCGCGCGCGCGGGGCGCAGGTAGGGCCGGCGGCTCCGCGGACCCCGCTGCTGCCCCGCGTCCCCCCATCGGGGGCCTGGACCTGCCCCGCACCCCGACCCTGCGCTGCCAGACGGGCCGCACCCGCCGATCCCTGGGCGGCCACGCGAGCAGGACGCGCGCTCCGGGGGACGCAGAGGTGAGTCCCCGAGACTTGGAGACTTTCTGTGGCCGCCGCGCGAGTGTTGGGGCGCTCCCAGCTGCCCGGTGTCTGGCCGGGGACTTCCCGCGCGCGCGCCTTCCTCTGGAAGGGTGAAGCCGGCCCCCCGCACGCGTGCGGTCCATGTAAGGCCTGTCGGCCCGGCCCTGCGCGCCGGTTCCCACGGGGCGCCCGGCTCGGCGGGTCCGTCTGCTGCGGGGCGCGGTCCCCATGGGTCCCCATGGGTCCCCGACTCCAGATGCCAGCAGCTGCCCGTGGGCACGGTTTTAAGGAGACAGAGTGGGGATACTCTGTTTGCTGCTGACAAAGTTAAGGCCTGAGACGCTCCCAAAAAGTTCGGTGTACATGTTTCTGAACTATCCCAGGTGAAGCCAGGTCTTCACGGGCCGAGGAGGTGGCCGGAACGAAAATATGGCCTGGAGCCAGGGGCGGAATGGGAAGCCGCCGGCTCCTTCCTGAGTCGCCCGGGGAATTTCTCGGGACACAGGTGGCTTCCTCCCGTCTTTGATTCTGTACCGTGCGGCCCCCAGCCGCCCACCCCACCCGAGACCGCAGAGCGAGGCCCCAGTAAGACCTGCTCCCCTCGTGGTTTGAAGAGCTCCCCAGGAATACATTACGTAATAGCAGAGTGAAATACACGGCGGCCCTCAGCTAGTGGGAACTCCGGTCCGGTCCTGTCCTGACGGCTGAAGGGGAAGCAGCCAGCTCCACCCTCGCTCACTTCATGGGAACTAGGGCCAGCGTGGTGCTGGCCGCCCCGCAGGGCGCAGGGCGGCTCTGCCCATTCTGTCCAATGAGGATGGGGAGGGGAAGTCCCGAGCCAGTGTCTCAGAAGCACCTTCCTTCCAAAGCTGATGGCATTTCCTTTGCTCCAGTGGTGTCACAAAGCTAATTTTTAAGGACCCCTCATCCGGAGGTCTCGTTGGATGATGGGAGAGCCTTGCGTTAAGGAGCAGAACCTGAAAGTAGCATTGAAGCCTCTAGTTCCTAACCCTCTCACGGGTGGTGGGCAGGTTCCAGCTAAGGAACTCGGCAGGGGCCTGGCCATCAGCCTCCTGGTCTCATGGGCCACCCCGCTTCGCCCCAGGGCCGGGCTGGGGAGGCGCCTGTGCTGGAAAATCTAATCGTCCTCCATCTCCTCGGACATCCTGGCTCCCCACCCTCACCCCACATACACTTTTAGGAAAGAAATGCACTTCAAACAGATGTTCCTCCAGCCGCCAAACTGTGTCGATAGTTAGCCTGTGGGATAAAGAGAGGTAGGTACCTCCTGCCCCTTTCCCTGAAGACTAAACCCGAGAGAATAATGAACCCTCCACAAAGCTTAAAAGTTGGCAATTTCAGGAAAGAGGGAGGTTTCATCGAGGGGGGAGTTACATTCATCCTTCGCTCAACATCCACCGCGCCTACTGCGCGCCAGGCTAAACGCCCAGGCCTCGGAATCCCAAGATGTAAGACAGTTTCTGCTTCTGAGGCCCCGCGATCTGATCAATAAGACCGACGCAGAAACAAGCTGCCGTTCAGAGTAAGACACATCATAGCGGCAGGGGCCGCGGGTCCCCGCAGCGATCGGGAGGAGGGCGCGCAGACTCCCTCCCGGACAGCATCAGGGGAGGCAGCGCCCCAGACATGACGGGCGAGAGGGGCGTTGGCAGTGACTAGGGGATCCCGGGGACGCGCGTGCAGGCGGAGGGAAGCGTGTGTGCGAGGGCCACGGCAGGCCGGGGCGGCCGCGGGCGGTGCGGGTTCCACGCCGTGCTAAGCGTGGGGAGCTCGCTCCTGGGGTTGGGGGAAGTCACGTGGGGTTGTTAGGCAAAAGGAAAGGAAAGAATATGGCTGGATGCATGGCTGACGCAGAGACGGGATGCAGAGATGAGGAGGACCCACCCGGCTCAGACTGTGGTATATGGGGGTGAATGGAAGAGAGGGTGCGTACAAGGCACGGAGCTGGGGGTGGGGGTGCCTTGTGATGCCCGCAGCGGAAATCATGTGCCTTCGAGGAGGGGTGGGCTTGGGGCGTGCACTGCGGGAGGAGAAGCCAGTTCATGCTTTAGACACTTATGTGGGCGGTCCCGGGAAAAGTCCCGGTGGGGACAGGTGATCGGCGCTGAGCGTTCATGTCTGTTGCTCGGGAAGAGATGGAGGCAGCTCCCGCTCATCGCTCCCGCAAGTCGTACGTAAAAGCCAGGCTGAGGGCAGCTAACGGAGCCTGTGGCTGCGCTGTCAGTAAGAGCGTGAGCATGCCGACAGTCTTGGGTGTGTCGGTAGTGGCCTACAGATGTTACTTTCGTATCGCATGGTATAAGTCTCCAAATGAGACGCCAGACTCCCAAGATGCCTTGCAGGGTGATAGCCGAAATGTTGAGGAGAATCCTGGGTTAACGGCATTTAACCGAACGAGCCAATCCCAGCGTCAGTTCCCAGTGTGAGAATTGCACACTATAGTTCCACTGTGAGATGTGCCGAGGCCTCTCCGGATCTCCTGCTCCAGGTCCAGGCATCGCACCTGTGCGGGAGAGCCCTGCCATCGTCAAAGCAAGGAGGATGGCTTGCTCAGACAAACCCTAAACCCCTACTAATAGAGTAGCTCTTTAGGTCAGGCTGCCACTGCCCAGATCGGGAGCTTGGGTGACCTCACATGGAAGAAAGAACCCTGCACTTGGAACTAGACAGACTTGGGTTCATCTCTTGCCTTCATCACTCATGAGCGACCTTCGAACAGGCTGTCGGCTTCGTTTCCCTTAAAATGAGGGTCATTATTACTCGCCGGGGCAATGGTGAGAATCAGAATCAGACTGAAAAAGAAGTCCGTGTAATGTGCTTTATAGAACCTTACATCGTAAGGGTCGATAAAAACGTAGAGGATTTTGTTGTTATTGCTGGCCTTGCCACCCGAAGGTGCCAGATCGGCCGGGCTGCGTGGGCGCAGATTCTGGGCAGCCCCCGAGGCCCCGACTTGCGGCTTTGTAACTGTATGAGGTAATTACGGTGGTAATTACGAGTCTCCTTCCGTCCTATGGATGACACACCTCTGTTCTGGCCGCTTCTCCTTCTGTTCCTTGCCTGTGGCGGGCCAGAGCCCGGAGGGGTGAGCGCTTTGCTCACACTCACACTCACGTGGGCTGCGCCCTGCACAAGGCCTCCTGGGGGCGCCCGCGACGGACGGCCAGCCGCTGGCCTTCCGCTCCCAGGCCACAGGCCCCCCCGCACACAGCCGAGCCCTCCCAGACGGGACGCCCTCCCCTAGCCCTCGCCTGCTGTGGCCCTGAGCGTCAGCTGCCACTCCAGGTGCATCTGTGATTGTTTATTTTTCTCCATCCCAGACCTCGGGGAGGTCTGACGTATCATCCCAACCCAGCAAAGCTTACATTCTATGCCAACATCAAAAACGTTCAAGTCAACAGACTTCTGACTGTTGACGAAGAAGAGGAAGCAAGCACAGACGCAAAGACTTCAAGCGGAAAAACACCCCAGAGAGGAGCCAGCCCCGCCCCCGCCCTTCACAGATGAGCAGACGGAGGTTCCGGGAGGTGGAGGGTGCGCCCAGGTCAAGGGCGGGTTGAGGGCAGGACCAGAGGCCGAGCCTGGTCGCCCTGCCACCGTGGACACGCCGGGGTTTCTCCCCGCTGGACCTTCTGTGCCTAACACACAGGGGCACGCAGAGAGGGGAAGCGACAAGATTGCCCTCGACACTGAACCTGCCGCTTAGCAGCCTCCAGGGGCATCCTGGGTGCCCTTGAGATGTGGGCAGGCCTCATCCTGTGAGGCACCCTCCGCCCACACCCATCCTTACCGCTTCCTCCGTCAGCCCTTCTGCCTTTCTCGAGAATCCCCAGAGACCCCCGGAGAGGGGCGACAGCGCCGGGTCCCGTGATGAGCGGCAATCCTTTTGGTGTTTTGTGAAATTCGTCACCAAGACTGTCCTGAGGCCAGTGGACGGCTCATCAGCGCACACCACGTACTGGGAGCAACTGACAGAGAGCGAGGAAGGCTCCAGGCAAACCGCAGGCTCAGGAGCACAGTGAGGGAGACACAATAGGGGCGGGAGGGCCTTTCCCCTGAGCAGCAGCAGCAGCAGGAGGAGAATCTACCGCACATTCCTCCCAGGGCCGGAGAGCAGCTCGGGTTTCTGCCGTGTCCCCACAGCGGCCGGAGCCATCTCCACGGGGCGCCGGGGAACGGGAGTGGACCTAGTTGGTGCAGGCCGGACAAGGGGGACAAGGGTCGCTGAGTTCCAGAACGAACTGCCCACAAACACAAGAGTTCTCCCGCAGGGCGACTCCCCTGGGCCCTGGGCCCTGGGAAGAAAGAAGCCGGCTCCCACGGCGCGGCCGGAGGCCGGCCGCCCCGCGCAGTCCGGGGCTCAGGCATGAGAAGACCTCATCGTGGCTGTGTTTCTTGGTCAGAACTGGAGATGGTGTTTACGAGCTGCCCTCGCTCTTAACGGCCTGTCACTTCCTCCCGTGGAGATGGCTGTCGCTGGCTTCTCTGCTCTTCAGACACAACCCCCATGTCAGGCCAGAGAGGCTTAAGGAAAAGCCCGTTTTCTAGGCAAGTCCGGGAAGAGCCCTGGCGGAAGAGCGGGGAGACCCGCCCTCACAGGGCGGGTGCCGGGCACGGTGGCCCTTCGCTCCGCAGGGCGAGAGGCGGGCGTCAGGCGGGGGCGGGGACGGAGCCCGGGAAACGGGACGTCCCCCCAGCCGTAGTGTTAGGGGAACGGGATGGCGCACGGCGGACACGCCGCGTCCCCACCTGCACGGCAGGTGGCCATGGCCACCTTGACACAGAGAGGAGGGTGCTGTAGTGGGAGCCGGGAGCCTGCCGTCCCGTCCCCACGCGTGGGGGCCTGAGTGTCCGTCCCGCTGGGCCTGCAGTGCGACCTCAGACTCCTCCGCAGGCCCCGAGCGCCGGCTCTCGACAGCCGCCGTGCCCAGCGGCCCGAGGACACCCAGGAGCTAACTCTGGGGGCGAAGAGGCCTTCCCAGCGCTCAGGGACCCAGAGGGTACGATGCCACCCGCCCTTGCCTGGCCCCACGAACGTGGCTGTGGCGCGTGCAGGCTGGGCTCTCCCGGTCACGTGGACAGAGAGCAGTGCTAGGGATGTGACGCGCACAGAAGGGACAGCCATCGCGCCCCACCCCGCGCCCCTCGCCGGGCTGCTTTGCTTTGCGAGCCCCTCACAGCCGTTTTGTGAGCCCCTGCCTTGTGCTGGGTGAGGTGGAGAAGCCGGGAGGGGTGAGGGGCACAGCACTCTGCAGGCGGGGCCTGCGGACGTGCCCCAGCCGCCAAGCCCCTCCTGGTCCCTGGCCAGCGGCTTCCACCCTCCGTTCTCTCACCCGGCCTCCCGCCCCTCACCTGAAACAGCCCCCCCTGCACCCCTTGCCCCACCCCTGCCACTGCCACCACCTGAGGCCCACAGCCGGCTGAGCTGGGAGCAATGGCCTAGACGCGAACCTCCACCTCACATGGGTGACCCGCACCCCCACATCAGGAAACCCCTGCAGGGCGCGGGGGACACATTTGCACCCCAGGCCACCAGGCAGGACCCGCTTCTAACTCTCCCGGTTTCAGATTAGGAATTCGGATCCTGCCCAAAGCCTCCTCCAGTGAGGAAAAGTCAGGGTTTGTGGGTGGGTGAGGGTTGGGGGGAGGTAGGGGCACCCCACACCTGCTGATGCAGCCACTGGGCTCCTGGCCGTCGTGACCCCGCTGAGGGAGAGCCGACTTCCGCGGTGTGTTCACTGGATGGGGCGTGGGGAGGCGTGGATTTCCACAGCCAGCCATGGAAAGGCTGCCTCATTTCCAGACAGACACCTCGTGTGTGCCCCCCACCCTGTCCGGGGCAAGGAACGGGAACCCAGTCACAGGCCATGTGCCACACGGGGAAGAGGGTCCGATGCTCCTGACGGATGTTTTCCAGGAACAGCTTGCCAGCGGTTTAAAAATACTACTCCGTAAATAAGGAATCCTGAAGCCGCTGAGGCGTGTCGCTCAGTGTCTGGTTTTGGAGCGAATGAGTCAATTCACACTCAAAACGTCGAGGACGGCACGTTGAACTTCCTAAATGGTTCATAATGGGAACTATGCCGTTCTTTTCCGTTTCTCGCCCATTAGCTTTTAAGAAACATTGTATTATTTCCTCCCACATATTTTTTTTTATCGAGGTGACATTCACATCACGTAAAAATGAACTATTTCAAAGTGAACAGTTTGGTGGCGTTTAGTACATTCGCGATGTTGTGTAACCACCACCCTATCTGGTTCCAAAACATTTTCATCCCCTAAAAACAAACCCCCGCCCCGTACCCATTAAGCCGTTATCCCCTACTGCTCCCTCGTCCCAAACCCTGGCGACTGCCAGCCTTCATGTGTCTCTCCGGATCCGTCTGCTCTGATCGTTCTCATAAACGGAATCGTACAGTGTACGAGCTTTCACACCTGGCTTCCTTGATTCGGCGTGATGTTTTCAGGATTCATCATGGTTTAGCGTCTGTTGGTGCTTCGTGCTTTTTCATGGCTGAATAATATTCCATTGCAAGCAGCCAGCACGATTCCTCTGTTCATCTGTTGACAGGCGTTTGGGTTGTGAATGTCAGTTGGCTACGGTGAGCATGCGCGCACAAGTATTTGTCTGAGCACCTGTCTTCAGCGGCTTCGGGCACATACCTACGAGTGGAATTGCTAGGTCATGTGGCAATTATTAGTTTAACTTTTTTGAGGGACCGCCAAACTATTTTCCTTTCTCCCGCATGCTTATGAACGTACATATAAACGTGTGTCTTTTTCTGGAGGTAACGTGCGTATTGAGTGGCATATTTTTCTATGCCTGGTCTCTTATTTGTGGCCTTTGAGCTTGTACGTTCATGAGTGACATTTAATCCTGCCCTTGTTGTCCTAGAGACGAAGAGCGATGAGGGTGTTTGACAAAGAAAACACCTGGTCAGATCGTAAACGCTTTTTGGTGGAACTGAGCAGGAAGCACCAGATACCAGTGGCAACACGTCTGCAGTACCATGTGTGTGTGCGTGTGCGTGTGCCGAGCATCGCATGTCACCTGCTTCCCCCCACGTAACCCTGGTGACAGCCCAGTCGTTGTCCCCGCTGCACAGATGAGCAAACCGAGGTCTGCCCCAGAGCTTGGCGCTTTCTCCCTGTCTCCAGAGTAGCATCCGGGAGCCTGCCCCACAGAGAAGCTCTGCCACCGCTTCCCGTGACGGGCACGAAGCTGCTCTGCTTCCCAGGAGCTCGCAGCCTGTTTTGGCAAACGGACTGGCAAAGAGGCCATAGTCACACGGTGTCGTGAATGCGAGGAGGGTGTCACGACAGCGCCCTTAGCCCGGCTCTGGGCGACAGGCTTCCCAGAGGAGCCGACATCCGAGTGAAGTGTGTTTTCGTATTTACAAGCCTTTGCCGCCCTTGGCAAGGCCTCTGGTGCCACCCCCTTCGTCATCGTATCCGCGGTGCTCAGCATGGGGCACATAGTAGCGGCCCATCTAACACACCTGGGCGTCTGCAGACAGAACCCCCAGCCCCGTGGGACCGCGGCGCCTGGCACTTCTATTGCAACGCGTGGCCCTTTCTCAGAACGGATGTGGCCCTGGGGTCAGGGGAAGGAGGTGGCCAGGCAGCCAGTGACCGGGCCGGGGGCCAGGGTGGGCTTTGGGCGCCCGAAAGGGTGACACAGGTGCGGAGGACGCAGGAAGGACGTGCTGTGGAACTGGAAGGCCGCAGGTCAGACAGAGCCTCGTGGGCTTCCGGTCAGCAGCCTCTGATCTGTGTGTGCGTGTGTGTGTGCGTGTGTGTGTGCATGAGTGTGCGTGCATGTGTGTGCGTGTGTGTGCATGTGTGTGTGCGTGTGTGCACACATGTGTGCGCATGCGTGTGCGTGTGTGTGTGCGTGTGCGTGTGTGTGTGTCTGTGGGGGGGAGGTCCCTTTGAACTAGAGCCAGCTGGAAGCGACTTTGTCTACCCTTATGACCCAGGTCTAAAGTCAGGACCAGCACCAAACTAAAGGGTGTACAAGGGATAAAGAGTATTTCGAGTCGTCTTTTACAATGGTCGGCTTTCGTGGTCAAACACAGACAACGCCCCTGAAGGACCTCGAGCCCGGCCCGTCATCAGTCGTCCCTAGCTCTGCCCCTGGACATTGGTGAGGGGATGAGGCAGAGAAGGGTGCCCAGTGGCAGCCCTCCTCCTGGGGCCCCCCACTGAGGGGGGTCACTCATGGGGGAGGGAGGGGCAGGCTGCTCACTGCAGCACCATCAATCAGAGCAGCTGGCCAGACCCGCTCCAGGGGAGGGGCCGCTGGGGAGCTGTGTGAGCGTCGCCATGGTAACGGCAGGAGTTGTGGAACTCCAGATCTGGTCTGTGCCTGGGCTGCCGAGGGACTGGGTGTTTTTCTCCGGGCCAGCTGTGCTTTCTTGAGCAATCGGGACCCCGTCACTCCTATCGTCCCCGCACTGAATCGCCATGCTCCCCGTCCTGCGCGTGCCAGCTCCCGCCACCCCCGCCCACGGCGGCCGCACCTGGATGCCCCGCCCGGCCTGGACTTCCTGCTTCCTGCCCCATAGCCCCGGGCTCAAACTTCCTCCGGGCTGCTAAGCAGAGTCCTCTTTATCCTCTGTTTCGTCCTTGTCCTGTGCTCGTCTCTCTTCCCAGCAAGACAAGCCCCTTGCGTCCCGGTCTGTGCTGGGCCCCGGGGAGGGGGACCCCCAGCCTCCCTCCCCGGCCTCGGGGGCTGGCAGCTTCACCAGGCGGGGACATCTGAGACGGCCACGGAGAAGCGGGGAGGCGCTCGTGCGCTTCTCGGCTGCCTCGGCCTCAGCTGGGTGGTCAGCCCAGGCCAAGGAAGAGAGGAAAAAGCCAGCCAAGAAGGCCACAGCCCCTGGGGAACGGCAGGGAGAGGCCGCTGCCGTCACGACAGGGTGGCCGTGGGGCGCTGAGCGAGGACGTTCCGGACCTGTCTGGCCCTCAGAAGCGACCAAGTAAAGTGACGTCGACTCCGGAACCCCAAAACGTGTCCGGAACCCCAAAACGTGTCTGGAGCGCAGCCAGCGGGGGCGGCAGCCTCGCTGACGGGCAGTGGCATCTAAGCGTTCCGAACGGCGCCCCAGAAGGCCCTTCCCCGTCTGAGGCCAGAGACCCCGGAAGTCACGTGTCGCCGCTGTCCTCTCTGTGGTCCGGCGCTCACAGCCTCGCCGGAGACTCGGAGTCGCGGGGACCACAGCAGGCCTGCAGGGCACACCTGCACCCCGGGGCACTCGAGGATGCCCGGCTTCTGAGCCCAGCCGCAGGAGCTGTCCACACCCAGAACGCGGCAGCCGTGACTCGGGGGGCTTTGACCCCCTCAGCATCTCCTGTCCGACGACAGGGCCGTGTACGCGGCACAGAGGAGCGAGCACTGGACATGTGGGGGAGGAGTCGCCCCGTCAGCCTCGTTAGCTGTGTGCGAGGCCCTCGGGTGTCCGATCTCCGGGAGCCTCAGTTTCCCCGTCTACAGACATGTTCATTAAGCCGGCAAACGTCTTCCGAAAGTGAGACACGTCCCAGACGGCGGGGACGCCGGGATGGGACCAGATTCTGTTTACAAGGGAAGATGGTGACATAAACCGGGAGCCTGCAGCAGGGCTACGGCTGCATGGGACACGCGGACGGGGACTCCGCCCTCGCTGAGGTCCCAGAAGGTCCCCCAGGGGCAGCCACGTTTAGGCTGAGACGGACATGGATAGAGGCGGGAGGTTCCGGGCCGCAGAGGGGGTGGGGTCGAGGGAGCGCTGGGGGCTCCAGAGGAAGAGGCTTGCGTGAGGCCACCACACGGCGAGGTGGGGCCACCGGTCTCAGGGAGCCTGCGGGACGGAGGGCTCGTGAACCGCCGAGGCGAACGCAGTCCGCGTTAGTGAGAGAGCACCCCACTGGGGAAGCGGGGAACTGCACCCCGTCGTCCGCCCTCGGCCACTGACCGGCTCTGCCCTCGTCAGCAAACCTCGCACACGCGTCTGCTCTTTAGTTTCTTCGTATGTGAGCCAGGGGGTGAGACGCCCGCCCCTCCTCACACCGCAGTGGATCGGATGGAGAAACGTCTGTGGAAGCCTCGAAAACATTACAGTGAGCTGAAGGGGCGGGGTCTCGGACGGACCCCCGCCCCCCGGTCACCCACGGCCACGCGAGCCCAGCCGGGGCCAGTGCCGAGCCCGGAGAAGTGGCTTCGCGGCATGTCCCCCTACTCCCCCCGCTCTCCCCGCCCCCCGCTCTCCCCGGGGGACCAGGAGACGAATAGCCGTTTCTCTGCCACGGGTCTGGTGATATTTCATTTCGGTTCATCATCAGATTTGTGTCTCAGGGAGAAAGTACTCTATTAATAAAAGGGGTTTTTTTTCCATCGGAACCCGTGTGATCGCTGAGCTGAGCCCGCGGGTCAGGGCTTGACGCTGCCCAGCCCCAAGCGGATGGCCAAGGCTGACGGCAACTCACCAGAGGGACCAGGTTAGAGAATGCGAAACATTGACGCTGAAATGCCCACCCTGCGTCTCCCCTGGCCACCAGCCTCCAGGGTGTGTCCCCCGGGGGCCCGCGACAGTGAGAACCAGTGTCAGGCCATCGAAGCCCCCTGCAGCCACACCGAGGGGACCTCGCCTCACTGCCCCCCTACCTCAGAAGCCGCCTCCACTGCCAGCCCCGCCCCAGACCCAGACGGATGGACGTGGGGGCCTCGGCCCCTTCGCGCCTGCTCCCCCCCATCCCGCCCACTCCCACGCACCTTCCCCCACCTGGACGTCCAGCCCGGGGAGCAGCACAGCCTCCCTCTCCACGCGGCGCCCCCTCCCCAAATGCAGGCCAGCCTGAGTCCCTCTCCTTGCTCTGAGCGCGTGCGTTTGTTAGTTTTGTGACACTTTCGCCTCTGATGACCATTGTTCTCTTCGGAGTTTAAACCCGGGAGAGCGTCTTCAGGTTATAAGGAACCCTCGTGACGCCGCTGTCCGCCTTTCACGGCAGCGGGTGGTGATGAAGGCAGGGGGTGCATCGCCTCAGAGGTGAGGGGCCTGGGCTTTGGGGGCTCAGGACTGAAGGTGTTTCTGGCGTCACTGGGAAACTCTCCAGGATAGAAACCAGTTCCCACACCCTGTTTTCCCTCTGTGCCATGCCGATCCCCTAGTGGCTACTTAACCAGCCCTTCCTGACATCCCCGTGCAACTTCAGGAAAACATCGCAAGTGGCACATGTTACTGACGCGGGCGATGGTTGTCCGTACTGTCTGCCTCTCCGGGCGCCGGGAACCACGTGCTTGCCGCACCGTTTTTATTACCGTGATGCAGGAAACGGCCTGCGGGAGACTCGCACCCGTTCCGCACGAACCTCCCCCCGCTGGACCCGGTCGGGGGGCAGCCACAAGAGCAGGCGCCTCTGCCCCTGCTCGCCCCAAGCAGCCCTGGGCCCCGCCGCCTCCCGGCGGTGGATGGAGCCTGCTTGTCAGAACTCGCTCGGCGAGGCAGGCATGCTCCGTGCTTGCCGCTCCCAGAAGCCTGGCACCCCGCGGCACACGGGGGACCCGGGCTGCCCGGCACTGTCACACAGCCTGGCGAGAGGCGCCCGGCCGGCCACCCTGGGCTAGAGGCGGGAAGGCCTCCCCGCATCGGGGGGCAGTCTCCAAGATCTCCAGGCCACTTCACCCCCTGGCAGGACCGAGGAGCCACGTCCCGACCTCCGCCTGGAAGGATCCCAGAGATGACTCTAACTACGGGCACGGTTCCTACCAGCCTGGGAGCAAAGCACAGGCGTCGTCTCCTTGACACGGGGCCCGTGTCCAAGGCGGGTGCCCACTTCCGGGTGCCGGTGGGCTTTGCAGAGCGCGTGCACGTGACCAGATGGACGGAGAAGAGCCGATGGCCCTCCCAGCCCCGCCCCGACGCCTTCCCACCCGGCAGCTCACACTGTCGCTTCCTTGTGTGTCTGTCCAGATTTTCCTCTCCATTTTGGAGATGGAGAAACTGAGGCCCAGAGCAACCGAATGCCCTTCCCGAGGACAAGGACGAGGACGCACGCTGAGTCACAGGTGACAAGTTGAGCTTCCCCTATGCCCGTGGCCCGCAGACCGTCTTTTACCCAAGAATTCAGCTCATGCGATGACCCACAGGAGCCTAAACAAATAGGAGCAGATCAAAGCCAAGCCAGAACCCGAGTCCCACAGGCTCTCCCCGCAGGGGAGCAGAACCGCAGCCTCCTCCTCTCCGTCCGGGTGTGACAAGGACACACGCTGCCTCCTCTGGCTGCTCAAGCAGCTCGCATCCCCAGGACCCTCTCGCCGTCCCCAGCACCCTCTCGCTGTCCCCAGGAGCTGAGGCAGGGCCACACGTTCAGACCGACTGCTCTGTCTAAATGGTCCCGCCTAGTGTCTGCTTTCTTCAACACCCAGATACTCTGAGCCCGAGTCTGATACATAAATAGATAACAGAATGTGGTCCGGGCTGCTGAGGGGAGATAAAGCCTCCAGGCTGCTGCTGAGCCTGCGGGGCCCTGAGCTCTGAGGCCACCGGCAGAGCCTGGGACAAAGGTCTCTGTCCCCAGGCCTCGTCCCCCATGCCCAGTGGTGCATGTGCTTCGCAGAAAGTGTCCCATTAAGCTCCAGGTCTCCAGGACAGGACGGGGGACAGGTGGAGGGTGGGGAGGAACGAGGGTGTGAGACGGCAGGAAGGTGTGTGCGTGTGTGCACATGCGTGTGTGTGCATGTGTGCATGTGTGTGCGTGCATGTGCGTGCACGTGTGTGCATTCTGTGTATGCATGTGTGCATGCATTGCGTGTGTATGCATGTGTGTGCATGTGTGTGCATTGTGTGTGTGCATGTGTGCGTGCGTGCGTGTGCATTGTGTGCATGTGTGTGCATTGTGTGCATGTGTGCATGTGTGTGTGTGCGTGTGCATTGTGTGCATGTGTGTGCATGTGTGCATGTGTGTGTGCGTGTGTGTGCGTGCACATGCACATCAGTATCTGCAGGACCCCCCTGCAGTCCCCAGCCGAAGCGGTTTCTTGCATCCAGTGGCTGCACCTCCTCGGGGAAGGGGCATCTCGGTGGTGGTGAGGAAGGTGTGTGGGGGTGAGGGCAGGAAAACCGATGGGGGAAGCCAGTGCACATTCTGGAAGTCCTCTGTACCAGGAGCTCAGGGGTAATAAGCTATTTGCACAGAGGCCCCTAAAACTGCACTCGAAGAGCCCGGGAAAATGCCATCTGCAGCAAAGACAGAGGATGCCGCAGCAAAAAAAAAAAAAAAAAAAAAAAAAAAAAGGGAAAGAAAAGAAAAGAAGAGAGGGTGCTTGCTGCTGGCCTGAGTGGGTGCTCGCTACATACTTTAGTGCACGCACATGTGCCCTCTGCGTCCAGCGAGGGCAGGGGGCGTCTCCAGGCGACATTAGGGTTGCAGATCTAAACTCAGGCAGGCAGGAAGTGGGTTTCGGGCTCCGGCTGCACCAGCCCCTCTGCACCGAGCCCCCCTCGGGGACGGAGCCCTCGGCCAGGCCACCAGTGTGTGTCCTGCGCAGAGCATGCCTCGGGGCCGAGCTATGAGTGGAATGAGGATGTGTCTGCTCACTCCCTCTACTGCTTGGCCTCTACTTTGTAAGCCTGGATATTACAGGCAAGATAGCTCAGGGCTTTGTAACTGCCCCGAACTTTTGTGTAGATTAAATGAGGGGAGGAAACGGCAAGGAAATGAAAGCCACGTCTGTGCTGCTTTTGAGTTGCATCATCGTATACGTCTGCTACTCCCTTCCTTGTCAAGTGTTCCCGCCTATCACCCTCACCCCCGGCGCCGCCGAGAAAAAACAGATCAGTTACTCCGTTATTCCTGCAAAGTTTGCAGAACTCTGAGTTCCCTGCTCCGGTAGTAAAGAGAATTAGGCAACTTGGAATCTAAGGTCTGTTTTTTTTTTTCTAATTACCACCTACGCGGGAGACCTGAATCACACAAGTACTTGGTTGTCTTCGCGCTGCTTCAGAAAACAGTCTTTCCCTCCAGCGGGATGTGACGTGTGAGGACTTAACCCTCAGTCCCTGGCGTCGGCCACAGAGCCTTTATTTGTGGGCCCAGAAAGGCCCCGCCCCTCCCGAACCGCTCCCAACTCGAGGATGACCTCAGAGCCTGGCTCGAGGTCTCCAGAAATAAAACCTCACCTAGGCGCTCACCACACCCACGGACACGGGCTCCAGACGCTGACCGAATGAATAGGCCTGAAAAATCAGAACGAGAGCTGTGTGAACGGAGGTGTCTCACCGTCACCATGGCGACGGGTTTTATGAGCACTCACACCGGGATGTGGTCAGAGTGGGCATACACCGACTGCAAGCACTAGTGCCAGTGGTGTCAGAGTGTGTGCTCACAGCTTCTCCCAAACGGAAAGGGAGCCCCTAGCAACGTGATTCATAGGGGAGGGGAGAGGTCAGGGGGCCACGGCGTCCGTAAGAGCAGCCCAGGGGTTTCATCTCAGCCTCGATGCAGCTTTTCTAATATGATCCTCTCTCTAGCACACCCTGCCTGGTACGTAGACTGGCTTTCCCTTCTCCGTGTCCTTGCCACACGTCTCGTCTGTTCTTCCCAACAAGCAAGAGCAACACCTGGGCTGGCTGACAGCCCCAGACCGCAGAGGACGAAGGGGATCGGACGCGCTCTGATCTGCCCCAGGTCAGAGGCCGGGGCCCGGAGCTGGGCCCTCTGGCTCCTCCCTGTGAAGTCCCCCCACACCCGGTGTCCCTCTGCCCGCCTTGCCTGGCGTTCCCGGGGTCATTCTGGTAACGTATTAATTCCTCTTGCCGAAGTCCCTCATCCTCATCGTTCGTCTGACTAGCCTAAGACCAGGGTCGGGCCACCGCGCTGGAGGTTGGAGCCGGACGGCAGGGCTGGCCATCTGTGTGTCTCTCCCCTCCACAGGCGACAGCACAGAGGACAGGTGTGTCCCTCTCTGGACTCGAGCTCACAGTCCATGGGCTGCAAACTGGAAGTGCTTGTGGGGTACCAGGTGGGCGGCAGGACTGGGCGAAGCAGGCCGGGTGGGGACTTAGTGTGGGCAACGCAGAGAGCAGAGGCCCTTCCCAAGCTCCAGCCCATCCTATCCGCCGTGGCTGTGTGAGGGGTCCGTGTGCCAGACTTTAAGACTAGCTAAAGATTGAGGATCACGTTTGAAGTTGGAGGAGGCAAAATAAAATAAATAAAATAAAATAAAAAATAAAATAAAATAATAAAGTAAAATAAAATAAAATAAAATATAAAATAAAATAAATAAAATAAATAAAATAAATAAAATAAAATAAATAAAATTAAATAAAATTAAAATATATAAAATAAAATAAAATAATAAATAAAATAAAATTAATTAAATTCAATTAAAAATAAAGTAAAATAAAATAATAAAATAAAAAATAAATAAATAAATAAATAAATTTAATTTAATATAAAATAATAAAATTAATTAATTAGTTAATTAATTAAATTTAAAATAATCAAATAATAAAATATAAATAAATAAATAAAATATAAAATAAAATAATAAATTAAATTAAATTAAAAAATAAAATAAGGGCCTGTGGGTTGGCCACAGCTCCTGGGCTGCCACTGAGTGCTCCAAGGAGTCTCGCGCCTTTGGGTCCCCAATACCCCCTGTCATATGTGACACTGTGCTGCGTACCTCTTCTTAGATGTTCCCATTCAAACGTGAGCTCCCTGAAGTCCCGGAGGACGTCTGACTTAATCCGGGGTATGCCCGTAGGACGTGGCACCATGGTGGGCTCTCGAATGTCCCATGAGTGGACGTCCCATCATCCACGAGATGGCCCAGGGGCTACGGCCCCCACCTAGCCCCCCGGGAATGGCGGCTGCGGGGCAGAGTGGTCACCACGGGACTAGGGGCGACTCCCTCCGTCTCTGGTGGCCTCTGGCTGCCCGTCTGTGCCGTGGGGACGCCGGGCCCAGCTCCTGAGCTGTCGAACGCGGCCGCGTCTGCCGACCCTCGACCGCACACACAGAGCTGTGCCCTTAGTGAGGACGCAGCCAAGGGCAACTTGTCCCTGGTCCCCGGAAATGCCGACAGCACGGGGTGCCAGCCCTCTGCTTGGGGGCGCTGACCAGAGGCCAGCGAGAGGAAAACAAATGCGCATTCTCGCCCGGAAGGAGAGGAGAAAGTTGATAGTGACGGACAACACAAGGCGCCCGGGAAACCGGATCCCGGACGTCAGGAGGCCCGAAAGCAGGGGACGCGGGGGACACGGCTGGGGTGAACGACTGGAGGGCAGGTCCACGAGACTCAGAGAGCCGGCAACGTGTCCGTCCCCATCCCCTGGGAGCTGGCGGGCTCCCTCTCTACGCCAGTGGAGTGAAAAGGGATCAAATTCCGCTTGCAACAAAATAACTCTTTAAATGGATATTTTCGCCTTTCACACAACATACATACTATAGTAATAACATAGTGTTACATAGTTTTCAAGGCGCTTTTAAGGCACCCGCTGTGAGAGGTGTCCTTAATCTACATGTTTTACACACATTATCTCTCGTGTTCCTCCCGGCGCTGCATTCCTTCAGGCACTCATTCATTCCCTCGTCCCCTCAACAAATACTTACTGCCAACCCGCTTTCTACCAGGCACCGTGCTCGGTGCTGAGGTTAAAAGGAAAGGCGCGAACATCTATTCGCAGAAGAGAAAATGTGAAAAGTCGCGTTGTGGATGCCGCCCAGACTCCCCACGCTGTTAGCGGAGGAGATGAAATTCTTGACGCCACGTTTTACGGTCGAGGAGCAGAGAAACCGGGACGTTTCCTCGATGACCTCAGGGAAGCGCGTGAGGAACATGGTGACCTGCTAATAGGCGGGAGGCACCGTTTTCCATCGTGGGTAGCACGGTTGGAAAGTTCAGAGACTCACACACAGTTTCCAGCGTCTAATCCTAAGGGTGACTGAAAAAGACTAATTATTCACGGAGTCTATGGCGTGGGCCTTCGGAGATGATGAAATTTAGGGATGAGATGAGAGAAGAGAAAGCAAAAGAGGGAGAAAGAATAAAGGAGAATAAGGCAGCCCCAGAGGCTAGGCCTTGCATAACAGAAAGCCCAGATGAAAACCTCTGTAAACTCCATTGTTCTTAAATTATTCTCTAATTACTTCCCCGTATCAGCTTTGAGTAGATGGCACAGCTTAATTAATCCTTGATTGATTGAAGAACCGACTCATTTGAACCTGCGGTGAGACAGACGGAGCTTTCTAATTTTCTTTTCTGCTGAACCTGAGGTGGAGCACGAGTAATGAGGAGAGGGTCCCTCACCATCAGGAAGGCCCAGCCACAAGGAACCCTTTGTGAGGGAGCAAAGGGAAGGCGGGCGATTACTTAACAGCTGATAAAGCACAGGCCCCACCCCCACCTGCTGCTCTCAGAGATATGGGGTTTTCCTGATCGTTACTTCCTTCTGATATGAGTTGTGTGGCTGGAGGGTCTGGCTGACCGTGGGCTGAATGGTGGGTAACTGTCATCAAAGGCGGGCCACAGATGTCACCGGTGGTCGCTGCTCTAATGCCCACCATTGCCCCTGCTCCCTCTGTCCCCAGTGACCTGGTTTGACTGCCTCACGTTTTTTTTCAAGATCTCTTTTCTTACAGGACCTTTGGGTTAACTGGCACGATTTCATTCATTCGTTCGTTCGTTCATTCATTTATTCATTCATTCATTCAGACTCCAGCCATCTGAACGGAGTAAGACAGGCCAGGGCCCTGCTCCCACCGAAATGTGTAAATTACGGTGACAGGAGCGCCCCATGTGGCAGGGAATTTCGGGATGGGAGGCAGGCCTGGCCGTGTGGGCGCAGAGGGCAGCAGGCGGGGACAGCGGGCGGGGACGGGGGCTCCTCGGGGTCAGGTGTCCCTTCGCCCCGTTGCTACTGTGCTTGCCCAGGCCGCGAGTGTCCGCCTAACGCCCGTGTGCGCCCGGGCCCCTGGCTCAGCTGCCTTTGGCTCTGCGCTGTCGGTACGGTGCTCACCACCGCTGAGCAGAGAGGACGCCCCTTGCCATCGGCCCAGCCGTGTCTCTACCCCCCCACCCCGTCTCCCGTTCCCCGGAGTCCCCCCTTCAAACGCTCCTGCTCTCCATCGTCAGGCTCGGCACGAGGCGTCCGTCTGCCTTACCCTGGACACACCTGCTCCAGGCCTGTCCCCCGCTCAGGACCTGGTTCATCCCTTTAGTACGTGAGCTGTCGGATCTGGGCATGACCAACGGCTTCGTGTCGTGCAGAGTTCAGCTCAGATATATTTCTGCTCGGCTGTCACCGCAGGTGTTACCGCGTCACGGGGCCTTTCTTAACCAAGTGATCGAGGGAAGCCCGGCCCCCCCCACGGTGACCTCTGCCACCCCATCCCACGTCCCTTCCCAGGCCACCTTGTCACTGAAGCGCCTCTGGATCTGAAGCGACGCGTTCGAGCATTAGCACAGTATCAAGTGTCCCTGAGATCTGGGGACCCAGGGACATGGCGCGTTTGCCGTGCTTTTATTCAGACGAACGGTCAGACCCACTGCTTCTCCTGAAAGGACCGTGTGGCTGAACGTAGCGGCAGCGAGTCATAGTGACACCAGATGCCACCAGATGCCCCCCCACATGACCCTTCTCCATCCCCGTTGCTGGGTCAAATTCCATCACAGGCCTGGGGACCAGCCACAGGCAGGGAGGCTCCCTGCGAACCCCTCGTCATGGGGGTGGGGTGGGGGGGTCCTTTGGCGATGAGGATGGGGCTGGGAGGTAAGCCATGGGACAGCAAAGCCCGAGGCTGGAATCAGTCCACTGTTCTCGTGATGAATAACCCACTATTTTATAGATCACGTTCGATAGCATTTTACAGTTTGCAAAGTGCACTAAACGTATGGAACCCCTTGAACCCCACCCCCGACATCATAACGAGGGGCGCGCATTAGCCTCGTTCTGGGGCTGAGGTTCGGCAGCTCGCCAAGGCCACACGGGTTGACGCGGGGCACGAACCCAGGGCTCCGGGCCCCAGATCCATCACTTTCTGTCAACGCCTCGCACACAGGCCGATAGCGTTCGTTGGAAGAAAGAACGGATCAGAAGCTCCCCCAGCCTGATACTGCAGAGAGAGTAGAGATACTTTTTGGTTTCAAGGAAAGTGAAAGTAGCTTTTGGCCTCTCCTCGCTCCTCACACCCGCCCTCGCGACCCCCGTCACACAGTCCAGGCCAGTCGGCACCCACTGTCGGTTGGACAAGAGTGGGAGAACTCTCTCACCGTGCCAGCGGATACCAGGAGTCAGCGGAAGGACGGGGTTCCCTGGAGTGCGTGCCTCAGGCCCAAACTGTGACGCCTTTTACAAAACAGCCCTGGGAAGCTCTAAACTTCGAATTCATACCACCCAGGACGTGTGTGATTGTGTCTCAGAAATGCTAATCACGCAGGGCTCATGAATACCAGTGAAACGCGACAGATTAGACAGATTAGCAGAGCCCGGCAGGTGACCTGGGGCGCCTAGAAGGGAGCCCGCAGATTAAACAGTGTAAAGAATACCTTTTCATCGACTAGTCCCCAGATGGGCTTCCCAGATGTTAATGAGTCCTCTCTCGGCTCTACGGAGAACAGGCTCAGATGAGCACCTCGGGGACTCCAGAACTGAGTCATTGACGGACCTTCGGCTCGAAAAGAGATCTGTGTATTCAAAGGCTGTCTAGGTGCCATGGGATGGACGCGTTTGAGACAAAGGTCGGGAGGGGGAGGAGGGCCCGGGACGACGTTGCAATTCAAATGTGCGCTGCTAGCGCAGCCAGCCACGCCGCCTTGGTCTGAATTTGCCTGTTCTGTGTTACTTTTATGACATGATCCCTCAATAATCACAGCTCCGTGACCCCAGGAACTGTCCCTCTGTCCTTCATCACTAAATCCTCACGCCTCGGGCAGGCGTGGCTCCCACGGGGTGCGCAGTCGGCGTTTGCGAAATGTGTGGAGAGCTCTCGCAAAACGTTTCCCGGAGCCTGATGGACACGTGCGCCCTGGGTGCACGGGACCCTTAGAGGGTGTCATCCAAGGACACAGCTCCTGGGTGGCTCTGTGACGTAGCACCCAGGGCGGGCGCCACCTGTATGTGCCCGTGCGGGACAACAGGATGAAACAGACGAGGCTGGACCCAAGTCCCCAGGGCTCCCCTCCACCCCCGTGGACAGCGCGCCCTCCCGGGTCCACGTGGAGGCGACTAGAAAAGCATCGTGTGAAGCACGCGCGTGACATGACGCCGTCGTCCCTGGTCCCCCCCCCCGCCCGGCGTGGCAGCCTTGGGACAGCACCAGGCCCACTGTCCAGCATCTGGGTGCTCACCGCGGCTCTGTGTCCCCAGACCGGTCACCACCCCACTCCGAGCTGCGGGCCGAGCTCAGGACAGGAGCAGGGAGGTACCTGGTGTCCAAGTGCCCCCCTGAGCGGCCTTCAACACTCCCTGTCCCACCGAGAGGGGAGCAGCCCGCGAGGGGGAGCCAGGGGAACTGGGCTGAGGGACAGGAATCAGAGGCGCAGGTGACGGGGGACAGCAAGGGAGGGACAGAGGGGCAGCAGATGGTCCCCGCCCGAAGCACGGCGCGTCCCTGTGAGGCACGGGAGCGGGGTGGCATTAGCACGGGGAGACGTGGCGCAGGGCCGGGAGCGTGAGGGGGTGGCGAGGACGGTAGGGGGTGGGGGGCGGCCAGAGGGGTCCCGACAGCCCCGCAGCCCGGGGACGTCCGAGTCCCCACGACGGGCAGCAGGACAGCAGCGTCTCATCGTGCGCTGCAGCTCGAGCCCACGTTGAAAGCGGCCGGTTGTGTTCACAGGTCAGGTTCAAAGCCGTCCTGTGGGCAGCAGGTGTCGGCACCTGTCAGGGGGTCCGCCCTGGAGCAAATACTGGGAACCGCCCTGTGGGGGGCGCCGAGAGCCAGCCCCGACTGGATCGCACACATCGCTCCGTCCTGCCCACAGCTGCGGGGCGTCTCCTGTGCGCCAGCTCCGGCGTTCGGTTAATTCTTACGTCCCGAGTCCGACAGCGTGCGTGTACGCAGCAAGCCTTCGTTGGCGCTCATTGACCAAAGGCACGCACGTACCTCGTTTACTGAATCTCAGTGTAACGTCAGTGAGCTCTGCAGATCTTCAGTTCCCCCCGCGTTCCTAAGCCTGCAGTCTAGGACGTTCTCGAAAATCGTAGCGCCGTCCTCGGCAGTTTTCCTGAACTGTCTGTTCTGCTCCCTTCAGGTGCGGCCAGCGGCAAGCCCACGCCCAAGGGCACCAGTGTCCCCGTGAGCCCGGGATGCGGCGGTGAGCTCTGCGCTGTCCCCGGCCCCCTCTCGCCCAGCGCCATGGAGAAAATGAGCTCCTTCTTCAGCGCCATCTGGGACACCATCTTGGCCAAACACCAGGCGGGCCTGTTCAACTCCATCTGCCTGGGGATCATCCTGGGGCTGCCACTGCTGGTGGTCGTCACACTCCTCTTCATCTGTTGCCACTGCTGCTGGACCAGGTCGTGCAAGGGCGGCCGACCACCGGAGCGGAACGGCGGGAAGAAGACAAAGAAGAAGAAGAAGAAGAAGAAGGTCGAAGAGGACCTCTGGATCTCTGCTCAGCCCAAGCTTCTCCAGCTGGAGAAGCGGCTGTCGCTGCCTGTGTAGCGGGGCAGGGGGCCGAGGCGTCCCTCGCCTCCGCCACCTTCCGACGACACGCGGGGGAGGGAGCAGCGATCCCGGAGGCGACAGAGTCACGCCCACAGAGGAACTTCTCAGCCGGGGAACAAGGCGCAGACTGAGGGTCCCCAGGGAGGACAGCCCCAGGGAGCACGTGGACAGCTCTCGGGCACCGTCTGGGCAGCTCTGTGTCCAAGAGCGATGCTCTTTTCTGCAAACCCAGGCCCGCCTTCCGCCCGTCTGCGGCAAACGCCATATGCAAAAAGCACAAGGGACGCTTAGCCGTACATCGTGACGCATCTCCCAAGTGCACACACACACACATACACACACACACACGTGCACGTGTGTGCGTGCACACTCGGGCATCGCGTACCTGGGCAAGTGTTTTACGTTCATCAAACGGCCACTGGATGTGTCTGCTGGGTGCAAGGCCCCACGCGAGGCGGTGCGTTCTGCTCTCGCAAGAACACCTCACGGGAAGGCCTGGCCCGCTCGGGCCCACATGCACAGTCACGTTCCCAGGAGCAGTGCCTCTGCGCGGTCTGTCCCGCGTACCGCTCGGGGCGGAGCCGTGTGCTTCCCCAGGCCTGCCCCCACCTGACCTCTGACCCGAGACCCTCGTCTCTGGGCGTCCCGGCGGCTGCTCCCACCTCCGGCCCGGGTCCTGGTACAGACCTGGCACCTCGGTGCTTCTGGCCTCCCCCACACACACCCAGGAGGGGATCAGAATCCAGTGACGGCTGTCATCCCTCAAGTCCTGACAAGGCCATGCATTGCCTGGTAGGAGCTCAGTGTGGTCCGAGCCCCCCAGGACCCCCCGGCGAGGCGCTGCTGTCCTCCACACAGGAGCAAACGGCTCTCAGCTGTTTGTGGCAACCGCGTGGAGAGTGCTCGGTGCGCTGGACTGTGCCGTATACGCGCGACAGGTGGGCAGGAGACGCGCCCCCTGAGCCAGGTGTTTGCCGCGTCCCCGAGGTTTTTGGTGGGGAAGCACCTCGGGCAGTCGCCGGGGGAGCCTCGTGGCAGGCACGCGCTGGAAGCAACTCCCCAGCACCCTAACGGAGACATGGGTGCTGCAGGTGGGGTGCGGAGGGTGCGGAGTTGGAACGGAAGCAGCATGGAGCTGTGGAGAGGTTTGTGGGTGTCGACCCTGAGGTTTGGCAAGTGCTGCGCACACGAACGGTGCTCCCAGCTGTCTGCGGCCGCCGTTGGATGCGGGGCGACGTGAAGGGCAGACCGGTCACACCTCACCCAGGCCCCCGAGGGCCCTGCCGAGTGGGCTCGCTGCTCGCTGCAGTGGCCGGAGGCAGGTGCTGAACTCCGCAGGGGAGGGCACGCAGAGCCAAGGGCTGGGTTGACACATGTGCCCGGAGGTCCGTGGGGACATGTGAACTAGGACCGCATGTCCTCACGTGAGCGCGTGCCCCATCAGGCCGAAGGTGGGGGGCCGAGTCCACCCATGTACAGGATGAGCTGGTGTTTTGGTTGTGCTGTGACCACATTGCTGTGATGGGTAATTCCCAACCAACCCAGGTGTAGGCTGTCCAAGTTCATTTGCAAATCTGCTGGGCCATTCACTTGAAACGTTTCCCCATGTGGTTCCAAAAGGTGGTGACATGGTGACTTAATTAATAATATAGCTAAACTCTGATATTTATAGTAGCAAAGACTAAATTCTGTAAGATTGTGCTAACGGAAGAATGCACTGTGTTTGCTCACTTGGGCGACCTGGTGCTCACCTGCCCTCCAGGTGTACTCCAGGCCTGTGGAGGGGGGCTCTGGGCAGTGCCCAAGGCACCAGGTCTCCTAACGGGTGACCCTATGAACCCTAATTCAGGCCTGCATGTATTTGGGGACCAGTCATGTTCACCCTCT
>PVKZ01005941.1:9274-43290 GCA_004027375.1 Macroglossus sobrinus | reverse complement strand
ATTGCTCTACATATTTTGGGGCTCCCTGATTGGGAGCATAGATATTAATAAGTGTTATATCTTCTTGGTGCATGATTCTCTTTATTATTATGAAGTGTCCCTCAGTATCTTTCTTTCCCTTTTTTATTTTGAAGTCTATGTCATCTGGTATTAGTATCACTACTTTTGCTTTTCTCTGAATGCCATTTGCTTGAAATATGATTTTCCACCTTTTTATTTTGAGACAATATTTGTCTTCGGAGTTGGGATTTGTCTCCTGGAGGCAGCATATGGCTGTTTTTTTTTTTCATCCATTCTGCAATTCTATGCCTTTTTATTGGTAAGTTCAGTCCATTTGCATTTAGGGTGATTATTGAAATACGAGGTCTTCTCATAGCAGTTTTAACTTTTGCTTTCTGGTAGCTTGGTGTTTCTATTGCTTCCTTGTGCTTGTGTGTCTTTTTAACAAAATTTTGGATGGGCATTGTTTTATGTTATATACTTCAGTTCTGAAACTTTGGTGTGTGGTTACCATTATGAATATGTAGAGGATAGTTATATATATATATATATATATATATATATATATATATATATATATATATACAGTCGTCCATTTTCTTCTACGCGTGACTTTTCTCCATTCCTTATTGTGAATTTGGATCTTTGAATCCTCCCCTTTTTAGTCATTGTTATCTCAGTTTGTCCCTATATATACTGAACATCCATTACTACCTTGCTATAACAATTCTCTTCTTATTATTTAAGCTTATAATGCCCTGTTCTAAGTAAGGGTTGCACTCCTCTGCTTCTATTTGCCTGCTAGTCACCTTACGTCAAATTATGTTTTTTTTTTTTCCATTTTGTTTTTTAGGCGAGCTAACTCCTTCAGTATTTCCTGTAATGCAGGTCTCATAGTGGTGAATTCTCTCAATTTTTGTACTTCTGAAAAGGTCTTTATATCTCCTTCATATCTAAAGAAGAGCTTAGTTGGATACATTATTTTTGGCTGGTAGTTCCTTTCACTTAATAGTTTGAATATTTGATTCTACTCCTTTCTGGCTTGTAAGGTTTCTGTTGAGAAGTTTGACAATAATGTAATGGGTTCCTTTATAGGTTACCATCTTCTTTTCCCTATCTGCTCTGAAAATTCATTTTTTGTCATTGATTTTTGATAATTTTAATACAATGTGTCTTGGAGGCCTTTTTGGTTTGAGATAATTGTGTGTTCTGTTGATGTCTTGAATTTCAAGCTCCAGCTCATTTCTTAGATTTGGGAAATTCTCGTCAACTATTTGTCTGAAAACGCTTTCTAGTTCCTGCTCCTTTCCCTCCCTGTTGAGAATGCCCATTATTCTATGTTTCCTCTCCTGATGGTATCAGTTAATTCCTGTATTTCTCTTTATTTTTCATTCTTTGGTTTCACTTTTCTTCCTTCTGATTTATTTCTAGATATCTGTCTTTGATATCACTGATTCTTTCCTCCATTTGGTTGAGTCTTTTCCTCAAGCCTGCTATTTCATTTTTCATCTCTTGCAGTGTGTTCTTCATCTCCAGAAGTTCTATTCTATTCTTTTTGAGGGTTTCAATCTCCTTGCTAAAAAACTCATTCTGCTGTTTTAGTTGTTTTTTCAATTCCTGAAATTGTTGATATGACTCATTTTGGAAGTCACTGAGTTTTTTCAGAAGTACCATCCTGAATTCTCTGTCATTTAAGTTGCATATTTCTATGTCTGTAAGCTTATTTTCTGGAGATTTTTATCTTTCTTTCTGAGATGCCTTGTCAGCTTGGTTGTTCATGGTGTTTAACGGACTATTTCTTCATCTGGGAATTAATGGAAGTGTATTCAGTTTTTTTTTTTCCAGAAAGATTTTTTATATAAAAGTCTCTTGTTAGCCTGCTGCAAAGAAGGCCCTTTTATTTTAGTTTCCATTAGGTGGCGTCTAAAACTCTTGGATCCCTGCTTTATATAAAGCCTTAATAATGCCTTTTTTTTTTCTTTATAGTTATTCAATCATGCTTGTTACTCACTGTCTCACTCCCTGTTGGTATTGGCAACAGTTTCAGTAGCATTTGCTCTGATTCCTCTGGGGCTCCGTGGTGTTTGGTCTTGGAGGATATGAAGGCAGGGGCCCTCTGAGTTGGAGGATGAGAGCTGCAACTCAGCCTCGTGTTTTGCAGCTGATGCTGGTAATAATCAACTGTTGCTTCTCTGCCATCCTTGCTTCTCTGCTGTCCACACTTCCTGCTTTCTGCCCTGGTCCCTGGGCACTGCTGCTGCATGGAGCTCACAGCTTTCCCAGGCAAGGCTATTCAGGGAACTTGCTGCACCTTCTCCCCTCCAACTCTTCTTGCTGGGTGACCTGGCTGCTGTGAGAGGAATCTTCTTTGTTTCTTGCAGTCCACTGCCCAACTCCTGGGTTTCTGATCTATGGTGGCTCTTATGTGCAGATCCCACGCTCATACGTGCTGGTGTAGAAGTTGGGTGATTTTGTGATGTTTCAGATTTTCAGCTTATTGTTGTTTCAAGGAGAGAGATCTTGAGACAGCTCTCAGTCTGCCATGATTCTGAAATCACCTAGCCCTGATTTCCTGAAGTGGAAGGAGGAGTGTTGTTTGAGAGGAAGACAACCTCCTCTCTTCTCTTCAAGTCCTTGCTTCTCTCACATAGACAGTGAAGAATAATGTGTGAGAGATACACACTATTTATTTTTATTTATTTATTTATTTATTTATTTATATTAAAATTATTGTGATGAAATTGGTTAATAAAATCATATAGGTTTCAAGTATACAATTCAATAATATATCATATGTATATTGCATTCTCTAGTCACCACTGAAAGTTAAATTTCTTTCTGTCACCAAATATTTGACCCCTTTTACCTCTGTTTACTTCCCTCCCCCCATTTTCCTCTAGAAACCACTAATCCACTTCCATATCCATGAGTTTCTGTTTGTTTCTTTCAGTTTTATATCTCATATATAAGTGAAATTACACGGTTTCAAATTTTTCTGTCTGACTTATTTCACTGATTATTTTAAGATCTATCCATTTTGTTACAAATGGCAGTATTTAATATTTTCTTATGGCTGAGTAATATTCCATTGTATACATGTACCACATCTTCTTTATGAGACACACACTCTTTTATTTCATTTTATTTTTATTAACCTATTCAGCTGCTGTTGTAGTCCCCTCTTGAATGGCTGCCACCACACACTAACATGCACAGATGTCCTCCGTTTGGCAGATGTTTGCTCTCTGGCTTTCTCATGGGATTCATGAGTCCCACAGGGAAGGAGTGTGGGCTGTCTAGAGGACTCTACAGGGCTTTCACATTTCTCAGGGTCCAGCCATGGCAAGTCTGGGTGAGGATTGTTTTTCATGCCCCCTCAGCTTCCATCACAATCATGATACCTCATAGCCTCCTGCCTTTGGGGGTGCCTGCCTCGACAATAATCCCCTGTGGGGCAGGCCTGGTGGATGGATCAAGCTCAGTTCACCTAACCACAACAGCTGGAAACCATAGAACTTTGCCATGCAGGGGACAGGTCAAAAGATAGCTGTTTAATGTGGGGAGGAGCTGCAGGTCCTTCCTTGTTGTAGGCTGTCTCAATGATCCCCCACACTCTCCTAGTCTTGGCTTTGGGGTAGAGGGACAGCTAGGGAGAGAGTAACCTGTCGCCATGAACACTGTATCCTAAGCAACATGACTCTCCCTCCTTCTTACCTGTCTTTTCCTTACATAGACATGGGTGGGTGGAGATGGGGTGGATGGTAGTTAATAAAGGTAGGGCTTATTCTTTCAACTCTTATTGGTCTCTGAGGGAGTGACTGCTGCCCAAATATTGCTAACCCTGTTTAAATAAGGAGGACTTAGCGACTCTTTTTCTTCAGCTTTGGTCATAGTTGACAATTCTATGGTAACAGGGAAAGTCTTTATTGTTAGCCTATTAAATCACTACTATTATAATGACTATTACGATCACTAAAAATATCAGCCACATCATTGTAATTATTAAAATTGTCACTATCATCATCACTACCACTATCACTGTCATCCTATAACTGAAGCCCCATAACCACTGGTCATCTTCACAGTTTTCACCACAGTAAACACCATTGCCTTCTCCAGCATCATTGTGATAACCATCTGTAATAGTTAGATAGTACTAGCTGCTCTAACAAATGGGCCATAAAAAGTGTGATGACTAAAATACAATAGAAATTTCTCATTTATGTAATTGTTCAAAGCAAGTGTTCTGGGTTGACAGGATGCCAATGATTTAGAACTTAGTCTCTACCATCTTCTAGTGCTTCATTGATATCCACATGTAGCCAAAGAAGGGATTAAGAGGTTGTGCTTGGGCACATCTGCTTTTTAAAGTCCTGGGCTAGAAGTGCATGCCTCATTTTTGCTCACATTTCATTAGTGATAACACAATCACATAGCCATGCATAAATGCAAGGGGATTTGAGTGTGCAATGTGGCCACAAAATGAAATAGTCTTTGATCAAGTGGTAGCAGTCTCTGCCAGGCTATCCTTATAAGCAATTCAGTTCATCTGCTCTATTCCCAGCCTATGCTAGACTCTTTCTGTTGTACAACAGAGAATATGACATTTCTATAATCAAAGGCCTTATGAACCAAGTAAATAAAGATACAAAGCAACATATTTTGAGTTTGATTATTATTTTGGATTGTTAGCATTGTAGTAGTTCAGAGTATTCTTAGGTGGTTGAGTTGACTATTGGAGAATGGGTAGAATTTCTCTAGTTGAGGAAAAGTGGAGTTTGAGGTGTGGAGATACTTTTTGCAGAAGAATAGCCTGGACACAAGCTCAAATGGGTTCAGCTTGAGCAGAGAGGAGATTGGCCTGGCTGGAGTGAATAAGCATTGGAGAATGAAGAAGAATAAAGTTTAAATAATTGAATGGAGTTAAAATGCCAAAGGCTTTTGTCTGCACACTTTTTCAGATTTCTTTAGATACTAAAATCCTTGGGATTGCAACCAACAAAACCATATTTCATCTAAATAAAGCAAGCAAGAAAGCAAGAAAGCAAAATACATTGGATGGATCATGGAGTGCTCTGCAGAAACAAAGGGAACACTGAAGGGCCAGCTTCTAAGTTTTGGCAGCTGCTGGTGGTGGAAACTGGGGCACTACTGGTAACAACTCCCAGCTTCCGTGTTTGTTCTTTCAAAATTCATATTCTAGGAAGAAAGGTTTGCATAGCCCTGCTGTGATCACATGTCTTCTGGATCAATCTGCTATGGTTGGGGGCGCTGTTTATTGCCCTCTTCTCAGGCAGTGCCCTCCTGTCACCCTGCTCCAAGAAGTATGTCCTATGGAAAATACAATGTGGGTGGCATTAGAGCAGTGGAAAGAAATGCGCTCCTCTGCTTTGAATGTAGTTATTTCTGTGTTCGAATCCCAGGTTTTCTACTAACTAGCTTGGTGACTAAGGTGGACAAGTTGTCTAGTCACTGAGCCTCAGTTTCCTCATGAATGAAATGGGTATAAGAAAAGAAACTATGTGAGAGAATGAATTGAGAAAATGAATGTGTGCATTTCCTCCTGCTCGTGGTACCCGATGTGAAGCTGGGGACCTCAGAGGAGCAGAGGAAACTCAGAGAGTCTCAGCTAAGGCTTTCCCTGGAGACTAATGTCCCCACCACAAGCTGCGTGCTGGCCCTGCAGCACAGGTGAAAGGGCGGTAGGGGCGCCCACTCTGCGGGGTGCTGGACATGTTTATGAAGCTTTGATAGCTTCAGGGCTGTGAGACTTGATGGAACTGGAAATGTAATTTTTAATTAAGAGTCCTCACTTGTTCTTGCTTACATTACATTCTAATTAAATTTCAGTGAAATGTGGCACATTGCGGGGGAGGGCAGGACAGGGAGGTAGTGGCTCCCCTTCCTCTAGATATGCAGCCTCCCTTTCCCCTCCCCTGAGTGGCTACTGTCTGGAGCCAGCGTACCTACTCAGTGGTCCCAGCAGGACTCCCAAGGTTATGAGCAGGCTACACCAGCACAGAGACACTGATTCACCAGAGTTAAAATGGATACTAATGTCAGAGCCCTCAACTAACTGGGGATGCTCCCCCCAATGGCCATTCAGTCTAAGCAAGGAGTTGAACGAGACTAACAGGCGGCACCAGGTTTGGGGACAGGGGAAGCTGACTGCTTCTTGGTCAGCTAGGCCTGTTGGCTTGTGCCCTGGGAGACCCTGGGGAGACCCTGGGGCTTCCCTCTTCTTGTTCTCAGAGTTTTAGCTAGCAAGGCTGAGAGCCTGGGCAAGTCAGCCAAAAAGCTCCTTTAAAGCAGACAAAGCTATGTGTGTGGTAGAGGCAGAAAGGAAGAGATGAGGGGGAGAGGCACCTTCGACACTCAGGCACCCAGGATGGGCCATTACCTCAGCTATCAGGCTGGCTCCTGGAAGGCTGGCTGGGACTGAGAAGTGCTGCCTACCGTGACTGGAGAGACTGGGGATGGGACTGTGAAATTTTCAATCTTTTAAAATCACACTACATATTTTTACTCTCTAGAAACATGTTGATGACCAGGCAGGGCTAGATTATCTTCCATTCCCAGCAGCAGGAGAGGCCCCTGGTTTCACACACTCACCAGGAGCCTGGATATTGGGAACAGAAACTGTTACTCATGAGTAACCTGGGAGTTGTTTCCAGTCGTGCCCCAGGTTCCACTACCACCAGCTGACCTTCCATATACAGGTGGAGCCTAAAGCAAGAATGATTCATACCCTCTCACAGTGGTAGACCTGAACTCTTGCTCCTGGACTCTCTTGGCCTTCCTTCTGCTCTCCTCTGGCTAAAGTCCTTTCCCTTCTCCTTGCTCTCAGTGGAGACATAGCAGTGTCTCTCTCACTTGGGAATAACAGACCATTTCTTAACGGTTGAGCTGCTGTCCTCATTTTTCAATTTTTCTCTTTCACTTTTAGTGGTGCTCTTCCCAGCAGGAAAATTATTTCTTTCCCTCTTGCTTCAGTTCCTATTGGAGATGGGAATTGCTAGGGCCTCCTCTCCAGCATCCCTTGTGTTTCCTCCTCAGCTTCTTCTCCCTCACACCAGGGCTATGGAGAGGTCCTAGAACCTGCCCCAAAGACAGGCTACATGGGAACCAGGACCATCTCTGTCGTGGGCTATGTTGTGTGGCCATGGACACGTGCTTTTCCCATCTTGTGTCCAGCTTTTTTTTTTTTTTATCAGTCGATTAAAAAGAATGTTGGACTAGACTGGAAGCTCTGGTCACTTTCTGAATTATAAACCACTTTGGTGGTTTAAGAAGAAAGCTATAGACTTTGCCCTGAAAAATCCCCACAGTGTCTAATTTTGTTAGAGTTTAAGGTTCACAAACATTCTGAAACCATCCAATTAAAAACCTATGACTAGAGCATCTTCAACGTCTTTAGCTCCGAAGTTCTATGGTTTTTATGATGTTAAGATGCGATTGAGCTGCTTAAGACTGAGAGCAGAGAACACACACTTCCATTACCTTAGAACTCTAGAATTTTGCCTCCGATTTTCATTCATTCCACTTCTCTCAACATTGGGGCAATAAATACCTCCTCTGAAGTGGGAATTCTGGCTCTTTGCTGTTGGGGCCTTGTTGGGTGACTTGATAGTGGTGTCTGGAATAATGTCAAGTTGATGAGTTGTCATTCTCTGCAGTACAAGGTTAAAATTTGTTTCCCCCTGGTGGAGGTTTAGAGTGGGTTGGATGCCTGAACCATCCACTCTACTTACTCTTTTACTTCCAGGGTTTTGACCAAAAGGGGCCAAGCACAAAGACCGGAGTCAAGTAAGGCAAAGTACCTGTGCCACCTGGAGACTTGCTGCAAAGAGTTGGTCTGGAAGACTGTGATGGCTCTTCCTCTTGCCTCCCGGAAGCTAGACCTTTGGACCCACCTGACCCTGTCCTGCTCTTACTGGGAGCACAAGTCAGGATCTGCAGGTCATTGCAGGGATTCAGCCTCTTGGCAAAGGTGATTCATTAGGAGATACTGTTCTGTTGGAAAGGTGAGAATAGGTAGAACTGATCTGGAGAGGCCTTCTTTTCCCTTTTTTCCATAATATCACCTGAAAGCCGCTGCCAGAGTCATTATCTCCATTGTTACCATGAGTTTGGCCAAGGAGAGTTGTGTGGGGCACAGCCTTGGCTACAAGAGTCACTGGGGCTGGCTCAGGGCTGGCATTTACCTGGGAAGGACAGTGGTGCACCACACATCCCCTCTCAGGAGAGGGACTGCTTGCTTGCATTTTGGTTCAGGAGGAAATAAAAAAGATCAGAGACAGTAGAGAAACAGTATTGAGATTCAGGTTTGGGAGATAAGAGTGAGCCCCAGTAAATGGGCTTCTTCATATGAGGGGCTGGGATAAGGTAGAGTGGACAGTTGTAAGGGTGGGAAATTTGGACTCACACGGCTCTGACTTCAAGTCCCGAATTTGCTGTTTTCTAGCTGGTGACTTTAGCAAGTCTCTGGCCCACTGTGAGCCTCAGTTTCTTTATTTATAAAGTGTGAAGATGATACCTACCTCACAGAGTTGTAGAAATTAAAGCATTTGTAAAGTGGTGACATGTGATAACTGCTCTATAAATGCTCAGTATTATTAACCTGATGAATCTTGGTAAAAGGCTTAAAAGTGAGGCCTCTAATTTCAAGTCAGCCTTTGTTATGGGGTGGAGCTGGGTAGATAGATAGAAGTAATTGCATCTCTAAATTTTGTAGTCAACAAAAAGTAGAATGGTGGCTGCCAGGGCTGAGAGGAGGGGGTAGTGGGGAGTTGTGGAGTTTCACTTTGGGAAGATGAAAAGAGCTATGGAGATGGATGGTAGTGATGTTTATACGACATTATGACTGTACTTAACACCACTGAAATATACTGCTTTAAAATGGTAAATTTGTTATGTGTATTTTGCTACAATAAAAAATCCAGAATTTACACCGGGGGTGGCATTCCCTATGTGTGAAGGGGAAGGGGCTGGCTGACCCTCTCAGCCTCCTGAGCCCCATTTCTTTTCCCTGACTGTCCACACCTGGCTTTGTGAGGTCTCATCCTGATGCGGGGAAGACCACTCTCTGTTTGCCAAGCCGCCCTTGGCAGGCTCACTTAAGGCAGGCTTTTTGATTGAGGGCTGCCCCTCCACTGCCAGCCCTGCTTGCCATCTCCCCGCTAGAAGCCTCTGATTTATGAGGAAAACGCTGGTGTTCTCTCAGATCTCGTTGGCAGCCCTAATGAGCGCAGGGGCTGGCTGCTCTGATATGGGTCCTGGCAGCTGGGGCTGGTGCAGCCGCCGGCCCCTGCCTCACAGCCAAGTGATCCTGGCAGCGGGAGGCTTCCGGGGCTGGGGGCTCCTCAAGCACCAAGGAGGGAGGGCCCATGGCGGCAGGTCTGGCAGGGAGCTCCTCGCAGCGCCCGCTCAGCTCCGCAAGAGGGAGACAGAGCCCCACGTTTGGCTCTGCGTTCTCCGGAGGGCACTGCCTCCAAGGGCTTCTGGTGCGGTGTTAGGAAGGGAGGCTTGCGGCCCGCGACAAAGGCCCCGCCACTCGCCCGCAGGACAGCGGACAGAGCTCAGAGGTCTAGCTCAGAGCCGCGAGTGGCCCTAGGCATTAAGGCACTTGTTCTGGATACCTATTTGCTCTGTCAACCACCCCAATGCCGAGAGGCTTAAAATAGCCATTTTATTATCTCTCAGGATTCCATGAGTTCTGACTTACACTGTGTTGCCTGGGGCTGCTGTCGTCGGAGGGCTCGCTGGCTGGGGTGTCCAACATGCTGTATCCATGTGACTGGCAGTTGGCACTGATGCTGGAGTGGGAGCACAACTGGGGCTGCCGACTGCAGTTATTGCCTACATGTACCCCTGCCCCCTACAAGTGGTTGTGTTGCCAGAGGGAGCATCCTAAGAGCAAGTGTTCTAGGAGGGAAGAAGCAGAGGTTTCCACTTCTCAGGAGGGCAGGCATGGCTGCATTACTGCCTCTGACTTCTACCGATTAAGCAGTCCTGGGGCCAACCCGGATTCAAGGGGAGGAAAGACAAAGAGAGTGATGAGGAATTTATGGCCATCTTTAAAAATCCACCTTAGTGGACGTTGTCTCTGGGCCTCAGTTTCTTCTCATCAAATGGAGCCATATACTATAGTAAGAGCTACCACTTGTTTCACAAGATTCTAATAGATCTTTCAGATCCGGCCAGAGACTCTCTGGAGCAGAAAGGCTGATGGCAGCTGAGGCAGGAGGATAGAGAAAGCCAGGGGCCTCTTGTTCAGTGGGCTAGTAGTTGGCTACCTAGGTGTTATTTTTCCTAACGAAGGAAACACACCAGTTGAAAGCTTACTATGTACTAGGTCGCGTACTCTACTTTTATTTCTTCTAATCTTCGAAACAATTCTGTGAGCAGGGTAAAATTGCCCCCGTTTTATAGATTAGGAAACCGAAATCTTATTAGTGACTTGCAGGATTCACCCAGCTAGAAAGGCAGAAAGATAGGCTCTGAACCCAAGGAAATCTCTCTCTAGAAACTTGTACTCTGCCAATGACTGCAGGAAGTGACATCACGCTTTGTTTGCAGCTCAGGCATCTTTAGAGAAGAACAAGAGTGACTCTGATGTCAAAAGGCCCTTCAGAGCCATTTATGGCAGGGAGTGGGGTTTAGCATAAAGTCAGCTGGCAGGGAGACTTTGGGAAGAAAGGGGATCAAGCTGACAGTATGTTCTTCCTGGGGCAGTGCCAGCTGGGAAAAAACTCCTAGGAGTCAGTAGAGAGAAACTGAAGCCATGGGTGAGTTGAGGTACTACCAGGCAATGAACAAAGAACAATGTCTTAAGAGGAGCCAGAAGGCAGAGAGAAGCCAAAAGGAACAAAATGAAGGAACTTCTGAACAGTGGAGATTGAACCTGGAAACTGAGAGACAAAAAACTTCTTCATCCTTTTATCTGTCTGTTCATTCTTCCATGAATCCATCCACTTATGAATTTATTACTGCTTTCAATATCTGAGTTTGTATTATGTGTCTGGACCTGTTTTGCACATATGATTAAGATGCAGCTCCAGCCCTTGGAGAGCTCAGATGAGCCTAGGGCAGGCAGACCTATAACCAGATGATGATGTTAGTGTGTTGATACTGGATACAGAAGGGGAAGCTGTGGAAGATCAGAGGAAGGACAGAAGACTCTACAAACCAGAGACTCTGCAAACCAGAGACTCTGTATAGAAGGCAGGAGAATCAGGGTGTAGCTGGGTTTGATTCTGGAGAGAATGGCTTTAGGCCTCTGAGCCTGAGAAGAGCCGCTGTGTCTGAAGCAGTCCCTACAGTGGCAGGGTCTCTGAGGGAAGGCCTGGGAGCTTCCAGGCCTTCCTTAAATGTGTGAGCATTCATACAGTTCCAAGTACTGAGTGTGTGTAGTTGGGGAACTGTGACTGAGACCGTAGCTGTGACATCCAAGAGAAAGATGTCTTATTGCCCTCCCTTCATGGAGGACCAGATATGAGGAAGACAGCATTGAATTGGAGCATGAAGAATTTGGGTTCATCTTAAGATATAAGTTAAGGAAAAAGGTTTTCTTCTCTTGATGTAAAAGGAAGGTATCTTTATTATATTGGGGCATGTATAATGCAGATCCAGCAGACTATTTTGATACTGTAATAAAAGTAATTTATCTTTGGTAATGTCTTTTACACTTAAATTCTCCCCTGTTTGGGTAGCTAAACCATGAGTATGACTATTGTTTGAAGCTAGGGGTAAGACAGTGCCATAACAATTAGAGAACCAAATATTCAAATTCTCAGGTATGAGATGACAAATAGGAAGAAATGTGATCAGTCAGAAACAGTTTCTCCTCAAGTCACATTGCCAAAAGACAGCTACTAGTGTTGTTTTCATGGTTCCAGATGTTTTTTATGTGCAGGTATTTTTCATGGGACTGTATGCAGCCTACCTAAGACTGTATGCAGCTTACCCTTAGATGCATGCTATTGTCTCTTGCTCTCCTGTGTTTTTCTTCGTTAATCATTATAGGTCATCACTGTGTAATCTTTGCATTTCCTTTGTGATGTAGATTATATTTCTTCCATTTTATTGATGAAAAATTGAGGCTCAGAAAGATTATGTTGCCTGCCCCAGATCCCACAACCAGTCAACTGCAGGATTGAGAATTAAATACAGGTCTTTGATACCAAGCCTGAACTCTTTCTGCTCTACCGAGCTGTTTCGCATAAGAACTGAGGCACCTCCATTAGTCTGGTGTTTGAGGGCAGATGGGTAGAGGTTCGGGCCCCCAGGGGCTCTTCCTTTGCTCATATGCTGGAGTTACATGAGACCAGATATTGATTGATTCCCCATATATCTTAAGTGGTTCATGGAAAATGGGGTGCCTATTCTTTTGTTTGCATCTTACCTATTACATTGGGTTTCCCAGTAGGAATATCCCTTTTCCTCCTCCTTCAGTTAATGTACCTAGTCCTCAGGTCTCCTTCAGATCACAGGGATTATGTCACCCATACCTGGGCAATTAGAGCATCACAATTTTCTGGACATCAGTGATATGTTCAGGAGTATTTTTTTTTGGTTTACCTGACCTATTAGTCTTTCCCCAGGATTTTTCTCTTGTTGGTGGTGGAAAGACTCTCTTTTATCTGGGTTAGGGGTGGAGGGACATCACAATACTAGAAGAATGTGACATTGGGCTGCCCAAAGCACCTTCCCATCTAAGAGTGGAAGCCCATTTGCAGGAAGAGAGGATGCTTAAAATACAGAGGGCCAGGAGATAGCAAGAGAGCTCACCAAAGACATGGCTTGCATCCTGGATTCAGCCACTCCACCCCCATGCAATCCTTCTCAGTTACATGTGTGAGCACATGATGGAGCCAGTTAGTTCAGGGTTTTCATCACTTGCAATTAAGAGTTCTGAGCAGTACAGAGATCATTTGTTGTTATGAATGGAAATCTAGTTAAACTAACTCATGTATAATGGTAATTTATTGTGAGGACTTAGAGAAGTATATTGGAATCTAGGAGAAGGGTATACAACTAGCTCTTGTGAGGAACCATTTGCCTAACCATCTTTCCTTCTCTCACCCTTGAGGGTCTCATGGTCTCAGCTCTCTTCTCCCTGGGTCTGTTTTGTTCTTCTGTTTCTCTCTGTAGACTAGTTTCCTTTGTGACTTATTAGACCTCCCCATTACCTAAGCTCACCCTCTAAGCTCATCCATGGCTTTGACCAACTGTGGTGCCCATTGTGGTCCTGAGCTACATGGTTTTGAACCTCCGCCAATCTGTCTCTAGGTGTGATGTACTAATTACATAATCTGGGAGGAAAACAAAAACATGTGTCCATTTCTGGGTCAATCACCTGTGACCAGAGGCATAAGGTCAAAGGGTATAGTTATGGCTCCTTAGACCATTCCTCCAACAAGAGCTGTTGGTGGAGCAGTTCCTCTCAATGGGTATGACAGAGAGGCAACCATGGCATGGCTGGTGCAGGATGGCTGACACCAGATGTCTCAGTGAGAAGGGGGCGTTGGACCCCTGTCCTTTCTCCTAGATTTCCCTCATGATCAGAAGTACTGTGGACTCCAGTGGTCCGAGTCATTCTGCTATTCTTCTTCCTGCCTAGAGGGGAATTTCCTCACTCTCTAGTTTTCATCCTAGCTCTTTTGTCCTAGCAATGGGGCCCTGCTCCTACCCGTTGCCCTTCCCACACTTCCACAACAGAGCAGATTCTAGTTCTCCACACATGCCATACTACAAAGGCTCTGCTGTCCCACTGCCCTCTCTGATTTTGGCATTCATCTCTCCAGCAATGCCCTTCTCCTTGATCACCAGGAAGACTGATTTCAATTGTCTGATTCTCATTAAAGCCTTTCCTTGAGACTAAAACCTCCTTCTCCTTGCTCCCCAGTCCCTTCTTACTCCCTCCAGTAGAGTATTATCACATTGAGTAACAGGTATGTTTTTTATTTGACTGTCTCCCCTACAGGGCAGCAATTTAACATGATGTAGAGGGAAGACTTTAGAATAAAAAAGAAATCTTGGGTTCAAATTCTGACTCTGTCACTCATTAGCTATATGCTTATAATGAGTAATGCAGTGTTTCTAAGTGTTAATTCCTAATCTGCAAAAATATAGACAATAAAGGCACCACCTTATGGATTATTGTAAATATTAAATAAGATAACATATGTAAAGTGAGTAGCATGTGCCTTTTTGAAGGCAGGGAAAATGTGTAACTCATCTTTGGGTGGGTTCTTAGTGCCAAGCACAGGGACTGTAATATAAAGCATTTAATACAATTTTGTTGAATGGAAGAATGTTTAATTCAAAGAATAAGGTGCTGAAGACAAACTATCAGGCACTGTGACAAAAAGGATGCTTTGAGGCTGGGAGATCTCTCCTAGTTGACTGACAATTGATGCATAAGGCATCTTGTCTCTTGCCCTTTCCTAGGTCTCATATCATGGGATTTCCTGCTGTATGTTTCACAACAAGGAATGACTTCTGGTTCTGGTCACAAAGGACTTAGTGGTATTAGACTTACTATGTGTATTAGTTATCTTTTGCTGCATAACAATATAACCACAAACTCTTCAGCTTAAACCAACACACATTTATTATTTCATGATTTCTGTAGGTCAAGATTCTATACCTTAGCTGGGACCTCTGCAAGACTGCAATCAGGTGTTAGGCATGGCTGGGATCTCATTAGTTCCTATGCAGGTTGTTGAACTAATTGCCCCAATTTTGCATTGGCTGTTTGCCAGAGACAACCCCCAGTTTCCTGCCACATGGCCCTCTCCATAGGCAGCTTAAAATAAGACAGCTTTTTCAAAGTCATGAAGGGCAAGGAGGAGATTGCAATAAAACAGACATTACAATAATGTAGCATAATCATATACAGTAATCTTGTACACATGATTAGGTAGAGCCTATCACCTTTAATGTAATCTATGTGTGTGTGGGGGGAACCACACAAGGTTGTGAATATCAAGAAACAGAGATCCTTGGGGGCCATTTTAAAGTCTGTCTGCCACACCATCTCAGAGCAAACAACTATAAAATGGAACACAATATTTGAAGTAGCTATTTTTGGATATTGAACAGAGGACAGCACTGGACTTTAGCTTAGAGGGAAGCAGAGAAGATGAATTATGCATTTATCCTGGCCTCCTGCCTGGGGGCAATTTTCAAGCCATACTACAGGAAAATAGAGCCCAAGTAGAAGGTAGAAGTCTTACTGTGTATGGCAAACAGAGATTAAAATTCAAAGTTCCTAGGTGGCTGGAATTTGTAAGGTATAGCAAAAGAGAGAAAGAAACCAGAGAAGAAGCTCCAAAAATCCCCTTGGAACTTGGGCAAATCTTAATTTGCTCATATTTAGTAAAAGGCAAAGAAACAAAGAGCAGCTCCTGGGGGGTGGAGTGTGTGGCAGGTTGTATTTTGGGAAGATGGTCATAACAATATATTCTAACCAACATGATCTTATAAAATATGCTTTTGGCATGCTTCCATCTAGAGGTGGAGTCTGTTTCTCTCCCCTTGAGCCTAGATGGGCTATGATTGTTTCAACTAGTAAAGCACAGGAAAATATTTTGTATTTATGAGGCTAGGCAACGAAAGCCTATTCAGCATCAACTTAGGTCACTAGAATTTTTGCAGTTGGAGACCTGAGTGGCTATGTAAGCATCCTGGCTACCCCAAACCATACAGAAAGGCTACATCTAGATAGATACTCTGGTTAGCAGTGCTGGAATTCAGGTCATCTGAAACCAGGCACCAGATAAATCAGATGATTTCAGCCCAAGCAAGGAAAGTGGACTCAACATTTGAGTCTTCCCAGCTGAAGCCTGAGACATTGTAGCATTGTCAATTTTACTCTTTCCTGCATGAATTCTTTATTTATAGAATCATAGAGCACAATAAACTGTTTTTTAAGCTGCTAAGTTTTGGGAATAATTTGTTACACACCAGCAGTAACCACAATGTAGAATTAAAGCTGAACTGAGTTTTCTAAGTTTGCGGTATGTTGGGAGATAGTTGAGTTCTGGCCCAGGAAGAGAGACCTTGGTGAACACAATGGACATTTAACGTAACCTCAGAAAGACTATCTAAGGTGAAAAGTCTATATCCTTGGAGGACAATATTTTAAGATTAAGAATAAACTTGGTACAGGGTGGGGAAAGGAGGAGGTAGATGGGGTAAAGTCATATATATATATATGACATATATATATATATATATATATATATCATATATATATATATGCCTTACTATTAAAGGCATACAGCTGAAACTTATTGGATTTCATTAACCATTGTCACCATAAAAAAATAAATTAAAGAAAAGAATAAACTTGAAATAGACCCTTCTTGCCAGGAATTCAACTGTCAAACAAGCAAAATATAGCACTATTTGGAAGCAGATAATATAACCCAGAAATTCCACAAAGTATCATTGAAAATGTTCAGCATACAATAAAAAAATAATCAAACATACAAAAAGCAGAAAAACATGGCCTATAATAATGAGAATAAAGTAAATAGAAGTAGACTCACAGATGACCCAGAGATTGAAATTAGCAGACAAGTATATAAGTAACTATTATAAATACTTTAAAGAAGTTACAGAAAAGGTGAGCAAAATGGATAAAAAGATGGAAAATTTTATCAAAAGAATGGACATTCAAAACTAAAATTTAAAAATGGAAATTCTAGAACCAAAAAATGTTTTTCTTATAGTTGAAATATAGTTGAATATAGTTGAATAAAGATTAGCAAATTAAAAGACAAGTCAATAGAAATTATACAAATGGAAAAATAGGGGAAAAAAGAAAGTAAAACAAACAAACAAACAAAAAAAACAAAACAAAAACCCAACCGTAAACAGAGTGATTAGAAAATGTCAAATAGTCTAATGTGTGAGCAATTAGAGTCTCAGAAGTAGAGGAGAAAGAAAAAATGTTGAAAAGATAATGGCTCAAAATATCCAAAACTGATGAAATAAATCAACTGCAAATCCAAGAAGCTCAACAAATACTAAGCAGAAAAAAAGACCTAGGTAAATCATGGTCAAGCTGTTGAAAACCAAAGATAAAAATCTTAAAAGCAGTTTAGTCATGTGTGTAATATTACATTAACAGAAACAACAGAGACAGTGAAGAGTGACTTCTCATGAGGAACAATAAAAACAAAGAAAATAAAATGTCACCTTTAAATGTCGAAATAACATACTGGAAATGAAGAATTCTATACCCAGTGAAAATATTCTCTAAAAATGAAGGAGAAAAAAGGACTTGTAAAGACAAACACAATTCAAGACAATTTGTGTCCATCAGAATTATGCTATAAAATATCTAAAGTTTTTTTTTATGGCTACATAGAAAGGACACGAAATATGAGGTCCAATTAACAAGAAAGAAGAAAGAGCACTTGACATTATAATATGTAGATAAATGTAAAAGAATGTTTTAATTTTTCTTAAAGAACTATTGATTATTTAAAACAATACTAAAAAATATACAAAGACATTAATAATATATGTAGAAGTAGAACATATGACAACAAAAGCACAAAGGACAGAACATATGACAGAATATATATAGAAGTAGAACACATGACAACAAAAGCACAAAGGAGGAAAACTAGAATTACACTGTTATAAATTCTTGTATTTTCTATGGATGCAATATTAGTTCAAGCCAGACTGGTATAAGTTGAAGATGTCTATTGTAATCACCTGGAGAAATCACTTATAATTACAAAGAGTTATAGCAAAAAGCCAATAGAGTAAATAAAATGTAAGATGTAAATAAGATGTAAAAGTGATTAATCCAAAAGAAAGCAGGGAAAGTGGGACATAGAAACAAAGTATAGAAATAAACAAAACAAAACAAAACAACGCCCCCCCCAAAAAAACCCAGATGGGACAGATAGAAAACAAAAGCAAGATGATAGAATTAAACTTGACTATATCATCAAATGAAAATGAGTGGTACAGTTGCAGAAATTATATACTGCTGAGAAACTGATTACCCTAAAACTTAGAGTCTTAAATTAAGAAACATTCTTTTTTTTTTTTTTTTTTTTTTTACAGTTTCTATAGATTCAGGAGAGGCTTAGCTGGGTAGTTAAGGCTCAAGACTTGTCTTAAAATGGCAATCAGGGTGTTGGCAGAGGCTGCAGTTATCTGAAGGTTTAACTGAAAATGAGGATCTGTCCCAACTCAGTTGGCAGGAGAACATTGCATTAGATGGGTGTCTCCACAGCTTGCTTGATTACCCTTATGAGATGGCATCTAACTTCTCCCAGGGAGAGCAGTTCAAGTGAGCAAAAAAGAAGCCACAGGGCCTTACAAAATACAAAAGTTTTTAATTATAATTGACATTTAATATTACATTAGCTTTAGGTTAGACATTTATATAACTTACTAGGTGATTCTCCCTAGATAAATCTAGTACCCACCTGGGACCACATATAGTTATTATAATATTATTGATTATATTCCCTATGTTATATCCCTGTGATTATTTTTATCTGGCAATCTGTACTTTTTTATCCCTTTACCTTTTTTACACCCCCCACAAACACCCTTCCATGTGGCAACCATCAGTTTGTTCACTGTATATATGAGTTTTTTCTGTTTATTCATTTATTTTGTTTTTTAGATTTCTTATATGAGTGAAATAATATAATACTTGTTTTTTCTATCTGATATATTTCACTTAGCAAATACCCTCTAGGTCCACTTTTGTTGTTAGAAATGGGAAGATTTTATTCTTTTTTTGTGCACAAGCACTATTCCAATTTATATATATATATATATATATATATATATATATATATATATATATATATTTATCTATTCATCTATGGATGGACACTTAAGTTGCTACCATATCTTGACTATTATAAATAATACTGCAATGAACATAAGGTTGCATATCTTTTTGAATTAGTGTTTTTAATTAAGAGAAATTAAGAAAACAATTTTATTTACAATTGTATCAAAAATACCCAGGAATAAATTTAACCAAGGAGATGAAAGACCTGTACTCAGGAAATGGTAAGACATTGAAGAAGATACAAATAAATGGAAGCATATACGGTGCTCATAGAAATAATCAATATTTTAAAAATGTTCATACTACCCAAAGCAATCTACAGATTCAGTGCAATCCTTATCAAAATACCAATGGCATTTTTCACAGAACTAGAACAAATAATCCTAAAATCAATCTTGAGAAAGAAAAACAAATTTGGAGTAATTATGCTACCTGATATCAAACTATACTATAAAGCTATAGTAATCAAAATAACATGGTACTGGCATAAAAACAGACACATAGGTTAATGGAGCGGAATAGAGAGCCCAGGAATAAACCCACACCTATATGGTCAATTAATTTATGACAAAGGAAGCAAGACTATCCAATGGGGTAAAGAGAATCTCTTCAATAAATGGCATTGGAAAAACTGGGTAGATACATGCAAAAAAAATAAAAGTAGATAATTTTCTTACATCCTATTCAAGAATAAATTCAAATGGATTAAAGACATAAATGTAAGATTGAAAACATAAAACGCCTATATAAAAACATAGGCAGTAAAGTCTTTGACATCACTTTTAGTAATATATTTTTTTGGATATGTCTCTTCAGGCAGGAAAAACATACAAACATACAAGCAAACAAACAAATGGGACTAAATCAAACTAAAACGTTTTTGTCATGGTGCCTTTTAAGACTTAGTCTTTTAAATTGTAAAATCATCACTTTCACTTTATTTTATATGCTAGAAGTGAGTCACTAAGTCTAATTTACGTGCAAAGGAAGTGAGTCACTAAGTCTAATTTACATGCAAAGGCTCCACCACCTGAAAGGAGAAATATTCAAAAAGATTTTTGGACATAGTTTTATTTTCATGTGTGACCTTTTATTGTGGTAAAATATACATAATATAATTACTATTTTATCCATTTTTAAGTATACAGTTCAGTGGAATTAGGTACATTCACAATGTTGTACAACCATCACCACTATCCACTTCTAGAAATTTTCCATTATCCTAAACAGAAGCTCTGAACCATTAAATAACAGCTTTGTTACCCACCCTCCACTAAGCCCCTGGTGATCTTTATGTTACTTCTGTCTCTATGTATTTGCCTATTCTAGGTACCTCCTTTTGTGTTTAGTGTATTTCACTAGCATAATATTTTCAAGGTTCATTCATTTTGCACCATGTATCATAATTTCATTCCTTTTAAGGCTAAATGCTATTTCATTGTGTGTTTATACAGTCATTTGCCCCATAATGACATTTTGGTCAAAGATAGGCCCAATATACAGTGGTGGTCTTATAAGATTATATTGAAACTGAAAAATTTCTATCACCTAGTGACATAGTAGCCAATTGCAATATCATAGCACAAAGTATTACTCACTAGTTTGTGGTGATGCTGGTGTAAACAAACCTACTGTTCTACCAGTCATATAAAAGTATAACACAATTGTGTATAGTACAGAATATTTAGTAATGATAATAAACCATTATGCTACTGATTTATGTATTTAATATACTATATTTTTAATCACTATTTTAGAGTGTAGTCTTTCTATTTATATAAAAGTTTGCTGTACAACAGTATGCTGTGTTATGCCAACAGCCTCATACATCTCATATTTATTGTGTCTCTTGATTGCATCATTTTTTCTTGTGCTTGATTTAATCTTGTGTTGTTTTGTATGGTGATATACTATGCAGGCTTCTAGCCTAGGAGCAGTAGGCTATACTATATAGCCTAGGTTTATAATAGGTTATACCATCCAAGTTTGTGTAAGTATACACTGTGATCACACAATGATCAAAATTGCCTAACCATACATATCTCAGAAAGTATCCCTAGTGTTAAGCTGTGTATGACTGTAACACATTTTTGTTAATTCATTAATCAATAATGGATGCTTGGATTATTTCCACCTTTTAGCTATTGTGAATAATGTTGCTATGGACACTGGTGTACAGTCATGTATCTGTTTGAGAACCTATTTTTTTTTTTTGCCAGATCACATGCTAATTCTATTTTTAAATTTTTGAGAAGCTGTCAAACTGTTTTTCACAAAGGCTACATCATTTTACATGCCCAAAGCAGTGTGCAAAAGTTCCAACTTCATACTCTGACCAACACTTATTTTCTGCTTTTTTGATAATAGCCCTCCTAATGGGTGTGAAGTGATGCCTCATTATGATTTTGATTTATATTTCTATAATAGCTGGTGATGTTGAGCATTCTTTTCATGTGTTCATTGATAATTTGTATATTTTTTTAGGAAAAATATCTATTCAAGTTCATTGCCCTTTTTGGAATTTGTTTCTTTTTTGTTATTGTTAAATTGTAGGAATTCTCTACATATTATGGGTAACAATCCTATATCAGATATATGTTTTCTCTCATTCTGTGGGTGGACATTTCACTTTGTTGATTGTGACCTTTTATGTATAAAATATTTTAATTTTTATGAGGTTCAATTTGTTTATTTTTACTTTTATTGCCTGTGTCATATTGTTATAACCGACTTCGAGTCTCCACACGCACCAAGGAGCCGACACTGATGTAAGAACAAGAGGGAGTTTATTTGCAGGCTTGAGCCCGGGCTGAACACCAATACCCTGATGCAGCAGTGTGGAAGTGTCGGCCTCGACTTACAGTTTCAAAGGGTTTTTAAAGGGTAAAACCGTAAGCAGGTGAGTACAGCAGTGGTATTACAGGTTTGGTGAGTTTATTTTAACTTTTAAGGGGATTGGTTAAGCCTAGAACTTGGCAGGTGGGACTTATAGATCTCTGACTGGCCAATTGTTGGGTGGGGTGACTCTTAGTTGGTGGTTTTTCTTGTTATTCCACTTAAGTTCAAAATGGAGAGTTTGTATCTAAGATGGGTTCTACAATATCCAATAAATCACTGGCAAATTCAACATCATGAAGCTTTTACTGTTTTTTTTTTCTAATTGTTGCCTAGTTTTAGCTCTTAATATTTGGGTTTTTGATCCATTTTGAACAAAATTTTTATATTGTGTAACATGAAGGACCAACTTCACCCTTTTGCATATACATATTCAGTTTCTTTTTAGTACCCTTTATTGAAAAGACTCTTTCTTCCTTGAATGATCTTGCCACTCTTGTCAAAAATCAAATGACCATTTACGTAAGGTCTTAGTTTTGGATTCCATATTCTATTCCTTTGATCTTTATGTCTGTTCTTACGCCAGTACCACACTGCTTTGATTACTGTAGTTTTGTAGTAAGTTTTGAAATAGGAAGTGTGAGTCCTCTAACTTCATTATTTTTCAAGAGTGTTTTGGTGATTCAGGGTCTCTTGAGTTTACATATGAATATTAACATGGGTTTTTCTCCTTCTGCAAAAAGTGTTATCAGGATGTTGGTAAGTATTTTACTTAACCTCTAGATTTCTCTGGGTAATATTGACATCTTAACATTATACCAATGATAGACACAGAGTGATTTTCCATTTGTTATGTTTTTAAAAATTTTCTTTCATCAATGTTTTGTAAAGTTTTTCCCTTCCTTGGTTAAATTTATTCCTAAATATTTTATTATTTTTGTTGCTATTGTAAATAGAATTGTTTTCTTAATATTTTTTGGATTGTTTATTGTTAATGTATAGAAATACAAATGATTTTTGTGGGTTGATTTTTTATCTTGCAATTTTGGTGAGTTTATTAGTTCTAACAGCTCTTTTTTTGAGTGGGGATGGGGAGAATATTGAGGGTTTTCTACATATAAGATTATGTTATCTGGAAACATAGATGATTATACCTTTTCCTTTCAGTTTGGATGCTTTTTATTTTTTTTTCTTACATAATTGTTATGGCTATAACTTTTGATATTATGTTGAATAGAAGTAGAAAAGTGATCATCCTTACCTCATCCATAACTTTAGGGGAAAGCTTTCCATTTTTTACCATTGAGAATTTTTTTTTATGTTTGATTTTTATCACGTTGAGGAAGTTTCCTTCTTTTTTAAAAATTTAATTGAGGTTTTTAAATATTTTTACTTAAAAATACAGAATGATGTTTAATTTTGTCAAATGCTTTTTCTGCATTAATTAAGGTGATTGTGTAGTTCTTTTCCTTCACTCTATTATTGTAGTATATTATCAGGTTAAATCTGACCTCAGAATGAGTTAGAAAGTGTTCTCTCTTTAATTTTTTGGAAGTGTTTGAGAAGGATTGGTATTAACTCTTTAAATGTTTGGTAGAATTGACTAGCAAAGCCATTTGGTTCAGGGCATTTTTTTTTTGATTGGGAGATTTTAGATTATTGATTTGATCACCTTAATAGTTACATATTTATTTACATGTTTCATTTATTCATGATTAAGTTTTGGTAGATTGTGTATTTCTAGAAATCGTTTATTTTATCTAGGGCACGCCAATCATTGGTATAAAATTATTCATAGTGTTATTTTATAATCTTTTTTATTTCTGTAAGATTGGTAGTAATGTATCTACTTTTATTTCTAATTTTAATAACTTGAGTCATCTATTTTACTCAAGCTAACTGAAGTCTATCAATTTTGTTGACTTTTTTAAAGAAACTACTTTTTACTTTCAAGTGGTTTGAAGTTACTGTTTAGTGTATTTTTTATTTTATTCAAAAGACTTCCTGTAGTATTTCTGGAAGAGCAGGTCCAGTGGTAATAACTTTTATCAGCTTTTGTTTATTTGAATATGTCTTGTTTTCTTTTTCATTTTTTGAAGGAAAGTTTTTCTGGGCATAAAATTCTTGGTTTATAGGTTTTGTTTCTTTCTGTATTTTAAATATATCATCCAACTGCCTTCAGGCCTCTAAAAGTTCCAATAAGAAATTGACCTGTAATATTATTGAGAATCTATTGTTATGAGTCATTTCTTTCAGCTTGCAAGATTCTGTCTTTGTCTTTTGACAGTTTGAGTATAATGTGTCTCTGTGAGTAACTTTGGGTAATACTACTTGGGGAGTTTTGAAATTTTTTAAAATAATTTTTCTATCCTCTTTCTCTCTTTCTTTTGGGGATTCCCTTAAGACATGTGTTGATATGCTAAAAGGCATTCTACAATATTTTAGTCTTTGTTCACCTTTAAAATTTTTTTTTTCTGTCTGCTTTTCACACTTCATAATTTTGACTGTTCTATCTTCAAGTTTACTGGTTCTTTATCTACCTGTTCAAATTTGCTATAGAATTCTCTAGTGAAATTTTTATTCCAGTTATTGCACTTTTCCTCTTCAAAATTTCTGTTTGGTTTCTTCTTATAATTTCTATCTTTTTGTTGATATTCTGAATTGTTTATATGTATTTTTATAATTTCCTTTTTTTGTGTTTTGTTTAGCTCTTTGAGAAAACAATTGTTTTTAAAATTTTATGTAATAATTCTGATCTCTGGGCTTCCTCAGGGATGGTTTCTATCGATTTCTTTTGTTCCTTTGAGTGAGCCATCTTTTTCTGTTTCTTTCTATGCCTTGTGATTTTTAATGGAATATTGTTTATTTTATTTTTATAGTGTGATAATTCTGAAAAACAAATCTCTTCCTTTTCTATTATTTTCTTTTTTGTTTGTTTGTTTGCTGAAGGCTTTAGTAGCCCATTTGTTCTGAGATTTTTTCAAACGGTATTTGTATTCCTCTCATGTATTATTGCTGAAATCTTTTTCCTTTAGCTTGGTGCAGATGAAGTTTTGACAGAGATTTTTTCAAATGCCATGGGCTAAAACAAACAATAAAAAAACATTTAAAAAATCCTCAAAAAAGAAATGATCTACATCTATAGTATTTGCAGATTGGCTCAGTATTAAGTATTCTTTCACTACTAAGATAGGCCTATTCTGAATCAAGAAATCAACCCCAGCTGAAAGGTTAAGGTCTTCTTAGGATGATTCTTAGCACTTTTTTTTATCTGGCATGTGAATGTTTTTTTAGATTTCTTCAGATACAAGAATATTTTTGAATGTTCTAATTTCCTAAAGAGCCTCACCCCAGCTTCTTTTATGGGCTTTAATTTGACTATTGTATGGCTTCACCTATAATTTTTTGCTCTAGGAGTCTATGTGTATGTAGTCTCCTTGTAGCTTTTTCAAGCTCACTTCTGTTTTTCTTTTTTCTTTTTTTTTAAACCAGCATTCTGAATTATGTAAAACAGAGATGAGCACCCACATCAGTCTTTTAGGTGTTCCCTAGAAAAGTTGGAACAGATTCACATAATAATTTATAAATAAGGTCTGCTCTGCTTTCTCTTGTTTCAGGGAGAAAAGTCAAAATTGGGTTTCACTGCCGAAGATCAAGATTGTTGTCACACCATATTGGGAGTGGGGTAAGTGTGAGTAAAAAAAAAATCACAAAATTTTATATGATTTTGAAGAGAGATTTTTTTGATTGGGCATTTGCTTAGTTGCTCTACTTTTTCTAATGGTCAGATGAAATTGGCTCAGGTAGTTTCTGCTTTTTAAAAATGTTTCTGTGGAGTAAAGAGAGTGTGGAGCTTTATGGTCTGCCATTTTGCTGATATCCTGCCCGTGAACATATTTCAAAACCACTAAAATGCTATTATTGAAAGACAAACTGTAGAAATAGGAATCAACTGTATGCTTTTTATGAGACACATTTTAAATACAATAAAACATGTTGAAAGTAAAAATATGGGAAAAATACAAATCATGTAAATAATATGTATAAGAAAGCTAGAGTGACTAGATTAAGATTATAATATAGTAATGACTGGAAATATTATCAACTATAAGGAGAAATATTTTAAATGATAAAGGTCCAGTTTTTCAATATAACATAATAATCTTAAATATATATATGCAATATCATATCTTCAAAATATATGAAACAATAATTGGCAGAACTGAAAAAAGAAAGGTAGAAAGCACATATATGATATGAATAACCTGATTAACAACCTTGGCCCAGTTAGCATATTATAATACTTCTTCCAACAACTACAAAATAAATTTCAAGAACTTCATCAAAGATAAAGGATTTTAGATTATATTTACTAGTATGCTAATAATAACTTAGCTTTCCATGGTTGCTGGTGAAGATAAGAGACTTCTGGGTCACAGACCAAAGACTTTATTAACCACAGCACAGCAAGCATTCTGAGCTACAGGTTTGGATTAGTTTCCTTTGTTCCAAACTCCCCTTGCAGTGATGCAGTCTGAGCATGGTGGATACTGTACAGGTAGCGAGTTTGCATCATAGCTGATGAACCTTAAACTCAGGAAACCTCTATTTCTTGAGCAAGCAAACTTGCCCAACTTTTGCCTCAGATGGAGACATTATCTTTATTATAATGGGCAGAAAACTAACCTGTCCTTTGCTACAGTTTGACACATTATCTCTATCTTCAAAGTCTGTTTTCTATGCATCCTTGAAAAGATAAAAATGGCCTCTGGTGTCTCTGCTCACATGACATGTAAAACATGAATGACCCACGGAAAATTTTTTACTATCTATAAACATTCTGTTTCAGTGCACATGAAATAGTTACCAAGATAAACCATAGCATGAGTCATGTTAAACATCTCAAAAATCCCGAAAGGAGTCAAAACATATATGACTAAAATGGTATTAAATTCAAAATAAAAGGCAAAGAGACTTTAGAAAATCACAAAATACTTGGAAATTAATCAACACACTTCTAAATAAACTATGAATCAACAAAGAAATCACATGAAAATTAGATATGACTTTGAACTAAAAAAAGTAACAACATATAAACATTTGTGGAGTATAAAGAGGTACATTTATTGCTCTAAGTGAATATGTTAGAATGGAAGGTAGTTTTAAACTCAGTGATATGAGTTTTTACCTCCAGAAGTTAAAAAGCAGAAGAAATAATAAAACACAGAGAAGATAGACTAAATAAATTTAAGAGCAGAAATGAATGGAAACAGGTAATCAATAGATAAAATTAACAAAACTAAAGTTGGTTCTTTGAAAAGTTTAATAAAATTGATAAATTCTATAAAGCAAAAAACAACTTCAGTCTTAGATAAGGAGAGACTTTATTTGAGAACATTATTATAAGAGGGAGAAAGGGAACATAATATTAGGAAGAATGCTCTGACGATGAGATCAGCAGACATCTTAAAGTTTAGGCAAAAAAGGACTTTCCTTTTAAAGAGAAGGCGTAATAAGGCTGCAAAGAATGTGGTATGTAAAAGTGGGAAGAACAAGAAGAACAGATAAAGATGGGGTTATCAGATGATAGATCAGATAATAGATCTTTAACTGAGAAGGGCAGTTAAAGAGGAGTTGTATGATGGCTCAGGATGGGTTAAAATGAAAGAACCTTAGGAAGTTTGGTTAACAAGCATTTTTTTCTGATTGTCCAGTGGAGACAAAACAGTTTAATAATTTATAAAGCAAATAATGGCAATTAGAGCATCTGTGTTTGGCTTTGTCATGGGTAAACAAGGCGGCACCATGAATTTTATATATGTCATATAGGGAAGGCTATTTTGTAGTAAGCCATTTTTCAGAGAACAAAAGGGTTGGGAGATTTCTTAACCGTCACTGCTTTTCAGGAATACAGAGCTGGGGTAAAATTTAACATTGTCAATTTCTAAGAATGCTGATAAAAAAAAAAAGTAGAGAAAAAATGTCCCATATTTGTAATGAAAAAGAAGATATCACTACAAATCCTTCCAGCTTTTGGGAATATTAACTATTATAAACAACTCGATGCTAAATTTTGACAATGCAAAGAATTGGATAGATTTTTTAAAAAATACAATTTTCTATACCAACACAAGAAGAAATAGAAAATCTGACATCTATTGATGTCAAATAAATCAAACTCACAATTAAAAACCTTTCCAGTTTTAAAAACTTCAGGTCCAGTTTTAACATGTGAATTTTATCTAACATATTAGGGGGAAGAAAGCCAATTGTATACAATCCCTCCCCTCCTCACCATGCCCTAAGAGTAGATAATGAAGAAATACTTTATGGGATCAGCATAAGCCTAACACCAAAATCTGGTAAGGATATTACAAGAAAGAGAGAAAAAAAGAAAGAGAGAGAGATAGAAATAAGTTATGGACCAATTAACAAAAATGCAAATATTCTTACAAAACATTTTCAAATCAAATTTACCAATATTTAAAAGGGATAATATAACATGACAAACTGGAGTTTATTTCAGAAATGTAAGGTTTATTTGACATTTTTAAATACGCCTATTTTACTGCATTAAGAAAGCAAAGGCCTTAAACCATATGATCATCTCAAAAGATTTAGAAAAAGCATTTCATAAAAATCAACACTTATTTATGAGAAATTCTCTCAGCAAATTCTGAATAGAAGGGAAATTTCTGAATTTGATAAAAAATATAGCTAACAGAATTCTTCATGGTAAAACATTAAATGCTGCTTTTTTTTTTTTTCAGGATAGAAGTAACATAAGAATGTCTAGTCTTATAACTTTTCTTCAACATCATATTGGAGGTCCTAGACAGTGCATTAAGATTTTTTTAAAAAAATGTGTATACAGACTAGAAGGGAAAAACGTAAGACTACCTTTTTTTCTCAGATGACATGACAAAATCAGTTGTACTTCTATAAACTAGTAACAAGCAAATGGAAAATAAGATTATAAAGTATATAATAGCATTGGACATATAGAAATAAATTTAGTAAAAGATACACAAGATGTCTTCACTAAAAAAATATTACTGAAAACTTGACCTAGATAGTTGTAATATGTTCATTCATAAGAGTCAGTACTATTAAAATAGTAAATCTATGCAATAGATCTATAGATTCAATGTAATCTCCATCAAAATCCCAGCAGACTTTTAAAATTATAATTGGCAAACAGAATCTAAAATTTAAGTAAAGGACTTAGAATAGCCAAGACAATTTTGATGAATGACTGGAATTCCTAAACTACATTTCTTCTTTTTATTTAATTACTTGTTTATTTATTTACCTTTCTTTGCTATGAGAACTTTTAGTATTTACTATCTTAGCCATTTTTAAATATATCTTACAGCAGTGTTACTAAGTGTACATTACATCCCCAGTACTTATTTATTTTATAACTGAAAGTTTGTACCTTTGAATTGTCTTTACCCAATTTCCCCCAATTTCCCTTTCTAGTAATCACAAATCTGATCTTTTTCTATGAAGTTTCTAAATTCCATATAAATGATATTATACAGTATTTGTCTTTCCCTGTCTGACTTATTTCACTTAGTATAATGCCCTCAGGGTCTATCCAGGTTGTTGCAATGGACAAGATGTCCTTCATTTTTAATGGCTGAATAGCATTTTGTCATATGTATCACATTTTCTTTATCAATTCATCTATTGATGAATACTTAAGTTGTTTACATGTATTGGTTATTGTAAAAAATGCTGCAATGAACATGGGAGTGTGATATCTCTTCGACATGGTGATTTTTTTTCCCTTCAGCTATATACCCAGAAGTGAGATTGCTGGAAATATTGTAGTTCTATTTTTAATTTTTTTGAGGAATCCTCATACTGTTTTTCCACAATGGCTATCCTATTTTACAATTTCACCTGGGTGCAAGGGTTTCCTTTTATTCACATCCTGGCCAGCAATTGTTAGCTCTTGTCTTTTTGATGATAGCCATTTTAATAGGCTTGAGGTGATATTTTTTGCGGTTTTGATTTTCATTTTTCTAATAATTGGTGATGTTGGGCTCCTTTTTATATACCTGTTGGCTATTTGTAATCTTTTAAAAAAATGTCTATTCAAGTACTTTGCCCATTTTTAATTAGATTATTTGTGGATATTTATTTTGCTATTGAGTTTTATGAATTTTTTCATACATATTTTGGATATTAACCCTTTATTGGAAATATTATTTGCAAATATTTCCTCCCATTTTATAGGTTGCCTTTTATTTTGTTTATTTATTTTTTTTTTTGCTGTACAGAAGCTTTTTAGTTTAATGTAGTCCCACTTGTTTATTTTTTTGTTTTTTTGTGCTTCAGTTGTCATATTTAAAAAAACTATTGCAAAGATCCATGTCAAGAGGCTTTTTCCTTATGTTTTTTTTCTAGGAATTTTATGTTTTTATGTTTTACATTTAAGTCTTTAATCCATTGAGTTAATTTGTCTGAGTGGTGTAATATAGGAGTCTAATTTCATTCTTTTGCATGCAAATATCTAATTTTCTCATTACCATTTATTGAAGAGATTATATTCTCTCCACTGAATATTCTTGTCTCCTTTGTCAAATATTCATTGACCATATATGAATAGGTTTATTTCTGGGCTCTTGATTATGTTTCATTGGTCCATGTTTCTGCTTTTATGCTAGTACTATAGTATTTTAATTACCATGGCTTTATAATAGAGCTGAAACTCAGGAAGTGTGATGCTTTTAGCTTTGTTCTTTTTCAAGAATGCTTTGGCTATTCAGGGTCTTTTGTAATTTCACATTATTTTTTGGATTGCTTTTTGTATTTCTGTAAAAATACTATTTGAATGTTGATAGGAATCACATTACATTGACAGATCTTTGGTAGTATAGACATTTTAAAAATAGTTTTTCCAATCCACAAAATGAGGTGTGTTTTATTTATTTTGTGTCTTCTTTGATTTCTTTTATCAATGTTTTATAGTTTTTAGTGTACAGATTTTTCACCACCTTGTTTAAACTTATTCATAGGTAAGATCCATATATATTCTGAAAACTACAGCACATTAATAAAAGAAGTTGAAAATACACAAATAAATAAAAAAAATCTGTGTTATGGATTGAAATAATTAATATTGTTAAAATGTTCATACTACCCAAAGCCATGTGTAGATTCAATAAAATTTTCATCATAATCCCAATGGCATTTATTTTTTTTACAGAAATAGAAAAATCCTAACTCATGTGAAACCACAAAAGACCCCAAGTAGCCAAAGTAATCCTGAGAAAGAACAGAGCTGGAAACATTACACTTTCCGATTTAAAACTATATTACAATGATATAATAATCAAAACACTATAATACTGACAAAAAAGCAGACATATAGAACAATGGAACAGAATCAAGAACTCAGAAATAAACCTATGCATAGGTAGTCAACGAATAATTGATAAAGGAACCAAGAATACTCAATGGGGAAAAAACAGTGTCTTTAATAAGAAGTGGAAGTTCAGCGAGTCTTAACAATAAGTTCATTGGCTTGAGGATGGAGAGAAATTCTTGGTGGATGTTCACTGGTGAGGAGATAAGTATTCTCGTCTGTAAATTAGGCATTTATGGAAAAATCAATCTCTTAGTTTTTAAGTTTCATTCTTCTGAGAGTGCATGTGTGAGACTCTCCATTTCATATCTTCAATTCCATTTTAGACCACAGTCTTTTCACAAACTAGACCTCTATCTTATGGCAATCATAAAAATTAATTCTAAATAAATTAAAAACTTAAATATAAGATCTAAAATCATAAAACTCATAGAATAAAACAATAAAAATCTCCTCGACATGGGTCTTGGCAATGATTTTATGGATATGGCACTCAAAGCCCAAGCAACAAAAGCAAAAATTAAGAAATGGTACCACATCAAACCAAAAAGCTCTTCACAGCAAAAGAAACAATCAACAAATTAAGTCAAACCACAGAATGAGAGAAAATATTTTTAAATCACATAACTGATAAGGAGTTAATTTCCAAAAAATATAAAGAACTCATACAACTCAATAGCAAACAAAACAAAACAAAACAATTTCATTAAAAAATAGGCAGATGACCTATATAGACATTTTTTCAAGAAGATATACAAATGGCCAAAGGTATATGAAGTGGTACTCAATATTAATAATCATCAGGGAAATTTAAATAAAAACTACAATGAGATACTGCCTCACACTTCTTTGAATAGTTACATTAGAAAAGACAGGAGATAACAAATACTAGTAAGGATGTAAAGAAAGGGAATTCTAGTGTACTTTTAGTGAGAATTGTAAATTGGTGCAGCCAATAATGAAAACAGCATGGAAGTTCCTGAAAAAATTAAAAATAGAGCTATCACATAATTCAGCAATTCTATTTCTGGGTATGTACCTGAACAAAATGAAAACATGTTATCAAAGAGATATCAATATTACTATGTTTATTGCAGCATTATTTTCAGTAGCCAAGATGTGGAAACAACCTAAGTGTTCATCAGGAGGTGAATTAATTATCACACACACACACACACACACACACACACACACACACACACACACACTGCTATTATATCATAAAAAGGGAAGCAAATTTTATCATTTGCAACAGTGTGGATGCATCTTGAGGGCTTTATGCTAAGTGAAATAAGTCAGAGAAAGACGAATCCTGAATAATATTACTTATATGTGGAATCTAAGAAAGCTGAACCTGCAGACACAGAGAGTGGAATGGTGGTCACCAGGGACTAGAAGGTGGGTAAAATGAGGAGATATTGATCAAAGGAGACAAAATTTTAGTTTTAAGATGTATAAGTTTTGGGGTTGCAATTACAGCATGGTAACTATAGTTGACAATATTGTATTATGTATTTGAAAGTTGCTAAGAGTATATCTCAAAAGTTCTCAGCACACACAATAAATTATAACTATGTGAGGTAAGGGATGTGGTAGCTACCCTTATTGTGGTAATAATTTTGCCATATATATAATTAGCAAGAGCTACTATCTCCATGAAACAGGACACAGGCTTAGGCTTAGAGAATGCTGTGACCAGGTCATGGGTAGTTGGCCTGACATATAGGTTTTGCCTACAGACTATAAAGATGAGGTTAAAGCTGTGAAACAATGAAAAAACTGTCAACCTTCTCAGTTTTTGAGGAACTGTCTACTTGATTCCGTTTCAGGATAAATTTTTGTGTTGAAGACTGTATTTGTACCCTGGCACAGTCAACTGGGTAATTTACTGTGATGATGAGACCAAGGAGGTGAGAGCCAATTCAGAAGTGACACTTATGCAGAAAGAGATCAATGGAAGAGGATGCCACAGGGCAGTCTTAGATGTGGAATCAGGGTGAAGGGGACACTAGAGGTCTTTCCATGCAGTGGTCCCATTTTATAGTTTGAGAAATTGAGGTTTGGGGAAGAAACTTTTTCTCTCAGGGAGGTCCAGGATTCCCTGGTGGCCAGAGGTAGTGATACACCAGCACTACAGGAGGATGTGGCTGTCATGCCAGCCTAGAATTGATCCTAAGCTTGGGAGTCCCAAATGGCAGAAGCTGAGGTTAGTTGGAGATGCAGTCCATTAGGAGGGTGATTTATTCTTCTTAGACGTGGGCATGGGGAGTGAGTGTGGATATGAATGAGAGTCCTCTGCAGGAATAATAATGGGTCAATGTGTCTGGGTCTGGATCTGCTGATAGAGAGAGTCTGCTGCCCAGGGTGGGCTATGTCCCCACTATGGGATGCTTCAGACATCTCAGACTGAAGAGAGACTGGTGGAAATAGGAGAAGTGTTCTAGAGGGATGATCTGGACCAGAAGCCATAGGAAGGGGTCTTCTGGGAGTGACTGTGAGATAAGGAACCCAGGGGACCCAAGGAGAAGTTAGGTTGTCCAGGGCATGGGCAGTAGGCTTTAGAACCCTCTTACTATTATAGAAAACAACATAGAACAGGATCTGCATACTTTAGCACTGGCTGACATGTGCAGATGTGCTTACCAAGGTAAGTAGATATTGTATTTAAAAGACAAATATAAATGTAAAATAGAGTGATAGTACCTGCCTTATAGAGTACTTATTTAATTTTCTCAACAACCCTGTGAGGTAGTTACCATACTATTAACCCCCTTTCCAGATGAGGAAACAGGCACAGAGAGGTCAAGCAACTTACCCATGGTCACAAATCTACTAAGTGGCCAACCTAGGACTGGAACCCAGACAACATACTCTTAACCACTTTGCCAGATCAATAAAAGTCTCCATTTACATGAATTTAAGCATAAATGTCTGAGTACTATGTTGAAACACTAAACCTGCATA
>PVKZ01005940.1:0-43241 GCA_004027375.1 Macroglossus sobrinus | reverse complement strand
TTTTTTTTTTTAAAGAAAGCACAGGGCATACAGTATAGAACAACAAAGAATTCAGTTTCTTAAGGGAAGAATTTATGGAGGTAATAGAAGATACATTTAAAAAGAAATATCGGGGTCAGATTATCAGAAGCTCTGAATAAAGGCTCTGAATGCAGTCCTAAGAACTATGGACTTCCAGTTACAGAGAGTGATGTAACTGGGATGAGTATGCATCGGAAAATTCCCATGCACCCTTTAGCTCAGTAGAGCTTGGTTTGAGCTTCCATTAGAGGTTAATGCATTTAGGGTATCAGGTCTGGGGTGTGGAGAGCTCCTGGATATAAACATGTACTTATACTCCAGTGTAAACATGTTAAATTCCTTGTAATAACTCATGAAAATTAGGCATTTTGGGTTATATTTATTAAAAGAGTCAGGGCTCATTAAGAGTCACTCTCTTAAGAGAGTTTTCTAGTATGGTGCTCAGGGCAATAGAGAATAGGACCAAGAAAATGGTATCACAGAAGTTAGCCATACGATTATATATATATATGTATATATGTATATATATAATATATATATTATATTTATTATATTATATTATATTATATTATATTATATTATATTATATTATATTATATTATATTATATTTATTATATTATATTATATTATATTATACTATATAATATATACATATATATGTATATATATGTATATATATACATATATATGTATATATATGTATATATATACATATATATGTATATATATGTATATATATACATACGTATATACATATATGTGTATATATAAACATACACATGTATATACATATGTATATATAATATATATTATAATATATATTATATATACATATATACATATATATAATCTTATTATATTATATATAATATATATTATCTTATGGTTGCCTTCTGTGATATATATATGTAATGGTAACTAATTATAATTTATGAAACAGTTTCACCTCCATTATTTCCTTTTATCCTCACAAGAGCTCCAAGAGGGAGCTGAGAATGTGATTCTCTTTATCAATAAGGACACTGAACGTCCCAGAGCTTCATGGCCAAAAGTCACCAGTTCTCTAGAGTCCAAGTGCTCTTTCCACCTCTCGGCAGAGCTCACCTATGTCACACCCTTGCCGAAAGCCAGCCCTTCAGGGAGCTAAACCTTCGGTTCTTCTAATAAATGCTGTTGTGTATCTGAGGTGGTAACCCTGAAGTCGTGAGCACTGACAATCTGTGGGAGACAAAATCAGGGCAGCTTAAGCCGATCCTAGTCTTGACCTTCCATCTTCAAACTTCTATTTACATTCTATTTGTCAGTGGGTTTTCAGAATAAATGGAATGGAGAGAACGGGTATCACTGGCTGCAGAGGTGGAAAGACTCTTATTGTCTTTATAAAAAACATGGGATATTTAATAGGACAATTATCGCTTAGTCATGTCTCTGGCACTTGTAAAGGGAAGACCCTGAGCCTAGACTAGAGTCCTTATTGTATGGCATTAATACTGCGTGACCAATGTGCTCATTAGCCCCAAATCCCGGGTAACTCATTTTCTATTGAGACTCCACTTTGCTCTTCTCCCCACTGAGACTTTTGCTTCCTGATACTGGAGCCTGGAGCTGGAAACAGTTGCTTGGGGACCTCAGTGCAGCCCCAAGGAAGAGGTCTGGAAGCTTGGAGTGGCTGTGGCAGGCAAGGAAGCCTTGTTAAACTCATCCTGGCATTCAGGGAGGCAGAGAGGAAGGGTTCTGCCCAAACAACGAGAAATACTCACTCACTCCTAGAGTCTCATAGCTGACAGAGCATGTGCACCAGAACATTTGCACAAGGTTGTCCGATCAAGTCACTGGGACAACTTGAGGATGCAGGCAGGGCAGACAGCCCCCGAGGAACGCGAGGCTGAGGGAGGCAAAGTGCCTCTCTGGAGCCATCTGGCTGGAGAACGTCGAGGCTGGTGCATGACCTCAGAGTCCCTGAGACTAGGTCTGAAGTGCTTTCTGCTCCACCACCCTGCTTTCTAGGGAGGCGGAATTTTCCAGACTCAGAGAGCAGCAGTCTTGTCCAGTTTCAACCTCTATGACCATTTCTTTTTAAACGTTGGTGGGGTGCACCCTTAGTTCACTAGCTCTAGTGTCACCATCTTCAGGGAGCTCTCCTCTTTGATCTCAACCTTTCAGCCTGGGTTTGGGGACCCCTCCACTGGACTCCCACCTAACTTTTCTCTCCTAAGTAGTAGCACCTACTACTTATATGTTTACTTATCACTTATTTACTTGGTCTCAGCTACAAAGCTGTGAGCCACTCTGAATCTCGGTCTTCCTCGTTGGTTCTCCATGGAGCTTAGAACCAAGCCTAGAACGTAGCTGGTGGGCCGTGTGACTTTAACTGAGTGCCCTGGTGCAAGTCCTTTGTCCTTGCATGGAGTTAGTGCCTCTCTTTCCTTCCTGACATTTTCATGTCTCGTATTCCCCATTCTCAGAAAGGGATCTTATGCTCTCACTCATCTTGAATGACTAAGAGACCGAGAACAGGATCCTGCCTTGTGGTGTCTGCATTTTAACAGTTAATTGAGAATTTCTGGCACTGAGAACCCCAGTTTGGTCATGGTGCTGGTAGGGGGCTGTTGTTGAGAGAAGGCTGATGTCCCCTGATGTATGAATACAAATGGCCAGGTAATGGTGGGGGGAGGGCTGTCTCTGAAACCATCGATCTCTTATTTGTGAGAGCATGTAGGGTGCATCTGTTAGAACATGATGCATGTGTGTGTGTGCATGCATGCGTGCACTCACCCTGAGCTCCTAGAACAGGAAGGAAAAAGAGAGAAGATGAACCACATACAGCCTATTTCTCCCACAGAGACAAAGCCTTCAAAGGAAGCCCAGAGGGAAGAAGCCTAATACGGTTGGAGCAAGACCATCTTCCCTCCTCCCTGTTCTCTGTTTCTTCTTCCATCTGATACATCCGGGGAGACCCTGGCCAGCACATGTGCCTGTCTGGAATCTGGGAATGCCTAAATCAGATCACCACCAGGTTCCTGGGTGGGTCCAGGAAACTTCTACAGTACAGAGAGCAACACAGGCACAGAACAGGCTAGAGAAAAAGCCTGAACAAGTAAGTAATCAAGGGCAGAGAGAGCAGCAGCGTGCCATTAGTTCACTCTGCAAAACAGCATGAAATTTTAATGCCCAGAAATGTGTGCTCAGGGCACTCTGTCTCCTGTCCTTCTGGGCGCACGCTTTCCTCAGTCACAGGCACTTTTGTTCATTATCGGTTCAACAACCGTTTTGTACATGCCGGGTGCTGTGAGGGATGCCGCTTGCGGCAGATTGGGCCGAACCCGGGACTTCGTCTGCACCTCCCTTCCTGAAGCTGTGCTCAGATTTGCTTAGGTTACAAGCTCCTGAGGGCAGAATCTGAGGGCAGAGTCTAACCATCTCTGTCTCTCTCTACATGTCTCGTGCAATACTTGGTCTTATATACATGTTTCTTAAATGAATAAATAAGTGAATGAATGGAAGATATGACCTCTATCTTTCAGAAGTTTAGCCTATTAAGAGAGAAAATACTTAAATATAAGGCTTCCAAAATCCCTTCCAATTTGGTAATTGTTTTTATGAAATATCTACAATATGATGCAGAATGTAACACATTTCATATGAGTACGTATATTATCACAGAAGAGAAGAAACTCAACTTAAGATTCAACCAATCACTGAGTATCTGCTATTTGTCCAATAGTTTCTAGGCACTTCTGAATTATTGCCATATTTCAATTTGACATTAATTGTCTTATTCAGAGTGCAATATAATTTAATGGTGATAGCTGATGTTGTTGATCAAGAGTTGCTTTATGCCCGGAAATACGCTAAACTCTGTGTGTGAATGATCTCGTTTAATCTTCACAAGCCTCAACCAGGGTACCATTTTTCTGTTTTAGTGATGAGAAAACTGAGGCCAAGGGAGAGTAAACAGTGTGTCAAAAAGAGATGGTCCTGGTTCTTGGCTGCCTTGTAGCTTGAACCCCATCTGTTTGACATCAAGGGCTGGACTTTTCATCGCTTTGGCTGGGGTGCATAAGGGCTCTGGGGACCTGTCTCTGATCGATTCCTGGCCCATCACTTCCTAGCTATGTGATCGTGGGAATCTCTCTGAGGTACAGTTTTCTGATTGGCAAGACATCTACTTGGAAAGATTGTCGTAAGGGTTAAATGAGATAATTATATGTACATGCCTGTCACTTCGTAGGTGTCAAGGCATGTTAGTTCTCTTCCTTTTAAAATAAGGTAACTTAAAACATGGACCAGCAAATAAGCACTTGCCCTTCAAATCTGCCCTGTTGGGTCACCCTTCCCTGCCCCTGGCCATACTCCATAGTGTTCCAGGCACTTTCAAATATTAGAAGTTTGATTTTCAGGGATTAAAAAGGCCAAGTGGATCTAAATCAATACTTTCATTTTACATCCAATTTAAACTTTTCTTTTTCTTCCCAACTCAGATCCTACTTATGCTGGTTACCAGCAGTGGATGTGGGGGTGGCCATTCTTTCTTCCTGCTCCATTTCATTTCCATAGCCTTTATGTATTGTATTGTATCAGGCAGGACAATCCCAGGGATACATAAGAAGGGTACGTGGGTAAATGGTAAGGCCCGGAAGTGGGGAGGGGACTCATGCAACAATGTGTTACTGTGTTGGCCACCACTTAGTTCAAGAGTAACTGATTCCTCAGTCTTGCAGGACTGACTTTCAAATAGGAATGAGTGCCCCTTGGTACAGCCTATCTGAGGGTGGGAAGAGAGAAGACTTTATCTTTTAGCCCCTTGCTCCATGTGGAGTTGACTTTCCTGCAGTTCTGGGTTGCTTATCGTGGGCACCGAGCAGTCCCACAGTGTCTTCAGGACAGTTCCCGGCAGCCGCATGAGGCGTGTCGTGCAGACATGAGATGAGGTGCTGCTGGGTTGTGCTGGCATGACCTTGCCTGCATCCCATGCACAGCTGGTCGTGGTGCATTGGATGCTGAGCAACCAGTGGTGAAAGGCAAGACCAAGATGTAAGAGAGGCACTTGATATAGGTGGGAATCAGACTGCTTCTCATTAGCTTCCTTTTTGTAGGAATTTGTTTCTCTGCTCTGCTAAATCAGTTGTCTCTTTTCCATTTTCTTTCCAGTTTTTTTTTTCTTAGATGAGATTGTGACAAATTTATTTATTGGCCTGAATTTTTCCAAGTTTCAAACTATTTAATAATTCCCTGAATGTAAACAGTGTATTTACCTTAACCAGAGGTGGTCTCAGGTTTTAGAAATCTGAATTTGGTACAATTTAGGAGATCCCTTTAGGGTAAAGAACACAGAATTATGAACACAGAATCAAATATGGAGCCTTGATAGGGTTCAGACCAAGCGAGAGAACCCGAAGCATAAGCATCTCAGATTCACAGTAATCCCACCTGACCCAAATTTGCAATGTTTATTACAATATGTTTGTTTTTTTTTTCATACCTCTTATTCTCCTTCACTTCCCCTTTTTAAATAAATTTTTCAATTACAGTTGAAATTCACTATTTTATATTAGGTTAAAATAAATGAACATGCTTTCCAGTTTCTAAAATCATGTTAATATTTCTCATTCACTGTGATCTCTCTTGATGTTTCTTGTCTGTGTGGATTTACATTTTAAAAGTTACTTTCAGTCCTTTTAGAAATTGTGAGTTCTTAGAAGAACAAGGTATAAACTGCATGTTTATTCTGTTGTGGAGCAGTGCCCATAGCCTCCTGTGTGGAATCATTTTTACGAGCACCTGGGGCTGCTCTGCCTACCTCTTCATTCACTCTGGTACCTGAAGTTCCCTAATCATTTCCTATTGTTCGTGGTGGGGTCCACGAACTTGAGCTTTCTTGGTCACCTGGGCCTTGTGGGATACAGGATGCTAGAAGGCGTTCTGGGACAGTGAAATTGTAGGACTCAAGGGGTCCATATGACTTCCATAGAGGGAAATGGAATGTGGTGGTAGGCAGGACTTCCCAGCATAACGGAGAGCAAGGAGTAAGATGGAGAAGTAGGGAAGAGCAGAGTGTGTTCAAAGACTGGCCGTTAGTTTTGATTCACTGGTGGCTGGAGTATCGTAGGGTTTCACGTTGGAGAGGTCGCTGGTGGAGGGCCTTGAATGCCAGCATACGGAGCTGGGACTTTGTTCAGTTTGTGATGTGAGTGTTCAAGCAGTGAGATTCGGTCCTATCCATGCTCTGGGAGGATTCACCCAGTGGTCCTGGGATGAGATGCTGAAGCAGGATGACCTGGAGGCTGTGAACAGCTTGAGGAATGTAGTAAAGATTTGGAAGAGAAACTGGGGACAAACCTAGAAAATCTCAACGGAGAACTACGGGTTTGCCAAGCAGTGTTGAGGCCTGAGGGTCAGCTTGCACATATCCCCTTCATGTGGCCAACTCCCTCTCATCCTCTAAGACTCAATCCAAGGGTCACCTCCTCCAGGAAGCCTTCACTGCCACCTCATCCCCAGGTGAGCCAGGAGTCCCTCCTCTGCATCACCATGGTCCTTCGGTTTGGCTCCAACATAACGCTTCTTATACTGTACTATAAGTACTGAATCGTCCAAATGCTCCTTGTGCACAAGGCCTCTGTTTTATTCACCTATGTGTCCCCAGAGATTAACGGAGTCTTGGCCACAGTAAATAAATGTTGGTTGAATTAATGAACAAATAAGTCCAGGAGTGCCCTGGCTTTCTCTGGCAGTGGTCAGCAGCCAGCAAGCAGGTGCAGGGGAAGCAGTCAGAGGAGCTAGGTCAAGACCAGGAGCTGGCGTGCGGTTCTGAGAAGATCAAGGCATCAGGGGTCCAGGTTGTGGGAAGGGGCGGCGTCAAAACGGACTCCACGGAACTCAGGCTCGATCAAGAGGTGCCACTCATGGAGACAGATGATAGGTGTAATTATCAGTAGTATTTATTCATCACAAGAGAGTATTTCTGTTCCTTCTGTCACGACCCTCATGACAACCTCTGAGGTATCGTGGGCCTGTGTTATTATACCCAGTCTACAGGTGGGTCACTTGAGACTCCGGTTACTTCTGATATTCAGCTACTAAATATCAGAACCATAACTCAAACTCATACTCAAACTCCTCATTCAAGGCTATTTTACACACACACACACACACACACACACACACACACACACACACAAACTCCTGACACATGTCACTCTTGGCAGATGCACAAGTGAGCACACACAAGCCTGCACCCACAGAAGTGCACACAGATCCACACACTCTAAAACTGGAGGCCATAACAATTCATTTTATTGTAAGTCTTCCAAAAACCCATGTCTCTCAGGCTGTCAGACTGCATAAGCTGCCAGAGAAGGAGGGAGAAAAAAAAAATCAAAGACTCTCCTTGACAGTTCCCATTAAGTGAAATATGAGGTGAAACAGAATGAAATAAAATGGGGAATGAGATGACAGGGCTTTTCTATCTGACAGAAAACGTTTGAAAGCCACCGGCCTGATTGCCAGCCATTCATCACCCGCCTCGGCTGTGCAGACCCTCTCTCTGCAGGTCCCTTCTTCACACTCACTGGAGAAACAATCGTCTTCGGAAAGGGGAGGACCCTGCCAAGTCGGCTCAGAAAAGCACTTTGTGTCGTGGGTGGCCTTCCGGCCTCCCAAGGCGCTGGTTTTTCAAATCCGGCACTAAGTTTCCCTTCCAGCAAGGCCCTGTCCCCAGAACTTCTCCCCTTCTATCTGGTTCCCGTTTCCTGGTCAGTCTCCACATTCCCAGAGCAGCCCTGCATTCCCAGACCTGATTCTCCCGTTCCCAGTGAGTCCCCCATTCTAGAATGTTCAATAACCAACAGTGGCCCATTCCTTGGATCACCCTTCATTTCCAGATCATCCATATTCGAAGCCTATTTCTCTCATTCTTTAACTCGGGTTCCCATTTTTAGGACAGTCCCAAGTCCTCAGACCCTAGAACCCAATTCAGGGAGCATAGCATATATTTCCTGGGTCACTCTCCCTGAGCCCTGTCCATCATGAGATGAGCCCTGGTTCGTGGGGACTTTGATGAGTTCCCTGATCACCATAGCCTCCCTCTCCCAAGCCAGTTAATTCCCTTTGCCATCATCCCGCACCCCTGGGTGAGTGAGAGCCACAGAGAAGTTTTCAAGGCCTGGGGTACAAGGAGCTATAAAGTCAACGAGAATTCTAACAAGTTCAAGCAGATCAGCTCATGCCTCATGAGGGCTCTTCAGCTATTTTCTAAAGCTTTGGTTTGGTCCGAGCCCATGGAGAGGCTTGATACTCATTCTCTGCCTTCTCCAGCCCCTGCCCACTGGGGTAGGGTCAGGAGACATCGCCACTGCCCACTAGGACCACATATGGGAATGAGCTTCCCTGACTCCAGCTTCTCTCTTTAGTCCATGCTTCTCATATCATTTCTAATCATCCTTCCTGGGCACCATTTCTGTTCAATTGATCACCAAGTAAAAAAATCTGTTCTGGTTTCTAATGATCTCTCCTTACAGATCCTTCTTTATGCATCACAAAACCATTCTTTTCTCCCCAATCCAACTACTCTCCTCCCTTAATATTGGAAGGACCCTCTACTACCCTCATCTCTGGTGCTCTAGCTCTGCGACCTTGGGGAAGTCACCAAGTCTCTGTGTTCTCACCTAAATTGGGAGTAATAACACTTGTCTTTGAGGGTTGAGAGAATGTGTGCGACTGTGCCCAGCCCATGGCACCCTGTAACTGGTCCGTCTTTCTCTCACCTGCTGGCTCTGTTTGTCTGGGCCAGCCTGGCCCAAGCCAGCCAACTCCCTGCCTCCAACACTTAGCTTGCCCTCTCCTGGTCTCATGTGCCACCACCTCTCAAACCAGCTGAAGAGAAGAGGAGGAGGACTTTTAGGAAGGACACAAAGGTATCTCGTAGGCTCTGCGAGCATGAATGAATGGCGGGGAGCTGGAAGCAGCCCCCATGAACCCTCTATTTATCTGCCAGGACTATGGTATCGCCTCTTCTCCGCTTCTGCACTGCCCCCATTTAGCTCCCTGCAGACTGCTTTCCTGGTAGTGTGCATTGGGCAGAAATGGCCCTCTAGCCCTGCTCCCCATGTTCCTTGAGTTCCGGTGCCTAAAACCAATGAACTCGAACCCCTGAGTCCCAGCTCCGACCCTGTGGGAGAGAGATCCTGATTGATACCTCATGCCCAGTTCTCCTCTCCCTCGAACCCCTGCTCTGATCCTTTCCAGATTCCATCAGTCTCTGCTGTTCTCATTCTAAGCCATCTCCCTAGGTGACCCAGTGGGGCGGTATAACCACCCCTGTGCCTTCAGTAACCACATTGATGAATCTCCAATCCATGAACCATCCCACTCCTCAGTCTGAGCTTAAGACCCACAAATCCAGTGGCTTACTTGAATTCTTCATTTTTTTGTCCCAGAGTCACTTCTAATTTCAAAGGAGCGAAACAAAACCCATGCTTTTCCCACCCACCCGCCCCCATCTCATCCAGTTAGGTACTTGTCCAGTGTTCCATGTGCCATTTTTCTATCCAGGGGTGAGCTTTCTGCCAACCTTGACCTCTGCCCTTCCTTTATTCCCTACATCCAGCCCGTTATCACATTTATAGATTTTACTGCCCAAGTATCTCTTGCATCAGACTACTTCTATCTTCATTGACACCTGCTAGTTCAAACTACCTTAATGCAATCTCTTGACTCTATTACTACGACAGCTTTTTAAGCAGTCATTTTTACCCCTTTCCTAATATTCCAGGCGTTCTCTATATTGGACCAAAAGAAACTTTAAAAATAAAAAAGCACAACTCTGATCAGGCCCTTGTTTAAAACCCCTTACTGGATTTCTCTTGAGTTTAGAATAAAATCCTAAATCTTTGACTTCCTGGGTTTTTTTTTTGGCTATTTGTCCCTCCTACCTCAACTTTTGGTCACCCCCTTACTCTCGCCATTTCTGCCACACTGGCTTTATTTTAGCCAAGACCACTGAAAGCAAACTCAGTGGGAGAGAAAACTTCTGCGATGCCACCCAGGAAGGTGTATTGTGCTGCCTTGCACGGGCATCCTCTCTGTTTTGGCCTTTCTTTGGCCTTATTTCAAAGTCTTGGACCTCTACCCAGAGAACCATACCCTCATACCCCATCACCTTTAAAACCTACCCATCCTTCTGCTCTCAGCTGAAGAGCCACTTCTTCAAGGGAGGCTTTTGTCAACTTTGTCAAGCACTCTCAGTAACCCGCTCTGTGGCACCCAATTATCGCAGTTGCATTTTACAATTTCATCATCATGGGTTAATATCATTCTCTCCTAGAACGTAGCTTAGATGAAAAAAAGGTCACGCTCATTATTTTGCTCACCATTTTGTGCTCATTGTCTAGCACTATGGCTTCAGTACAAGAAATTGAACACAATTATTTTTGCATGCGTGCATGTCCTAGCTTGGATCCAGGCCTGGCCCCATCACCGGAAGCCATGAAAGTTGGAATCTAAGGGAAGGTACATCAAGTCCACCAAGTGACCACAGGCAACAGGTACTGACTGACAAAGGCTTGGAAGTCACCTTGTAAGTTGCTGGCCTCTATGGATGTTGGAGTTTTTAAAGTTTAATGTTAGATTTGGGGTACCCCCCAGATTTCCAAGATGCATCAAACTATCAGTATGAGAATAAAGAGAACATGATAGAAGTTGGACTTGGAAAAAGGACCCATCGTTCTTCATGTGCATGGGTCATGAGGGTTCATTCACTCATTCGACACATATTTATTGAACACCCCACTCTACCTTGGCATGCAGTAGACATCTTCAGCAAGATGATACAGGAGCTATTCATATAACTGTTCACCCAAGAATTCTGGGTCTGTCAAAATTTCCCATTTTGTCAGCCTGACAGTTCAGAATATCATCTTCTGTGGGTATAAACTCATTTTCTTTAAACTCTGAGGGTCACCAGTCTCTATCCAGTAATACTCCCAGTCCTATAAAGAGAACCCCGCTGAACCTTGGGGCTGGCATTCTGAGTGGCAGAGACAACAGTGAAGCTGCCACCAACTCAAACCTCAGACTGAAACCAATCTCTCTAAGTCCTTGCTCTAATAGTCTGAGTGAAGGGTGCTTTCCACCAGAGCTACCAAATTTGTGTGAGGAAGGAAGGAAGGAAGGAAGGAAGGAAGGAAGGAAGGAAGGAAGGAAGGAAGGAAAGAAAGAAGGAAGAAAGGAAGGAAGGAAGGAAAGAAGAAAGGAAGGAAGGAAGGAAGGAAAGAAGGAAGGAAGGAAGGAATGAAGGGAGGGAGGAATAAAGGGAAGGAGGAAAGAAGGGTGAGAGGAAGGAAGGGTGGGAAGAAGGAAGAAGAAGGGAGCAAGGGAGGAAGGAATGAAGGGAGGGAGGAAAGGAGGAAGGAAGGAAGAAGAAGGAGGAGGGAGAGAGGCTTCTGTATTCCTGACCCAGCCCGGGCGTTCCCCAGACCTCTGCTCATCCTCCCAATTTTGATTCCTGCGATAAACCTTCCCGTGGAGGGAAGATGCTCAGAGTGCAGGGTTTTTCTCGTCTACAGTGGTGTCTCATTTGTCTTTCTTGTCTGAGTGAACATCTGTTGAGCCAAATTGATAACAATAGGTGCAGAGCGTACCGTCCATCCAGGTGCTTAGGAGCTTAGTCTTGGGAGTGTTTCCTGAATGATGGGGAAGAGAGAGCCAAGTGGTAGGCTGGGTGACGGGCTGGGTGGGATTCTTAGTCACTCAGCCCACACATTCTTGCAGCTCCCCTTTGTGCTCTCACTTTCCATTTGTTTTCCCTTTGTCTTAGTCAGTTCATATAACTCCGCCTCCCTATCTATGTATGATGTTACCTGGTACCATTCCAATTCCAAACCTGACTGCACATTAATCTTGACAACGCACCTGTGGTTTCATTCATTTTTACTTCAGCTGCTGATCCAAATGGTCCCATCTGTGCAATATGTTGGCTTGTTTGTATCAGAAGAAGAGCTGGGAGCAAGGCACACTGATTCACATGTCCATTGACCGCTGGTCAAAGTGAGCAATTCACTAGGTAATTGATATGTAGGTCAGAGAGGCCACAAAACTGATGCTATTGGCCACGGGAGTGTTACCTTTTGTGACTATACATGGCTCTTTGGTTTCTCTAAGGGGTGGTGTGTGTGTGTGTGTGTGTGTGTGTGTGTGTAATGTTTTCCAAGTGCTTACCTTTGTGCCAGGGTGCTCTTTGGAGCTGACAGGGACCTGGTACCTGCCCTTCCTTTGCAACTCTTCTCTTTGAAAGTATTTGCTGTACAGGGAAGTTGGGATGGCCGGCTTGCTGAAATGCAGATTCTCAGGCCACCACAGTCTCAGAGATTGGGGGCGTGTGAGGTGGGGCTCAGGTGTCTGATTTTCACATGCCCCCCAGGGGATCCTGACGTGACCGAGGTTCGCCGGCTGCTCAGGCCCCTCGGGTGGAGACTCCCTTGTGCGTGAGGACCAGCATGAGTCCCCAGCCTCAGCACCCGGCATTGTGTCCTGGTCACTCGTTATGGAGGAAGGGCTGTCCTGTGCCTCGGAGGCTACTTAGCACTATCCCCGGCCTCTACTCACAGTTGCGACCACCGGAGTTGTTTCTAGACAGTGGCAAGGGTCCCCTGTCCCCTCATCCGCACTCTGACGGAGAAGACAGAGCAGAGGAGCCATACTTGGGGTGAAAGTGAACAGGATCTGAGCTCTGCCACTGACGAGCTGTGGAGCTCTGGGTAAGATACTTTGCTTCTCTGAGCCTCTGTTTCCTCATCTTAAGATGAAGAAAGTAATAACATCAGCCGCACAGGGCTGCTCAGCAGTGAGTGCTCAGCCAAGGCAACTCCCTGTCTTTCCTGCTGGAGAAGACAGCGGCTCTCGATGGCTGGACACTCGGGGACCGGGTTGGGGGATAGGGAACCTCTTCCTTCTGGGACAAGCATCCATTTGAGGACTGGAGGAGTTCAGAGGCAGACTGGGGGCAACCGTCCGTCGTCCTAGGGGGAGAGTGAAGATGGGAGTCGGGAGATAATGGCCACAGAATCCTTGGGCATACCTGGCCCACCTCCCTCCCTCCCCCCAGCCGTGAACCATCTCACTGCCCCTGTGTGGCCTGTGGCCCCAGGGCCCTGTGGCTGACTCTGTGGCCTTCTCTGTGCTCCCAAGAGGCTGATGGGCCTGCAGGCCCCTGGCATCTGCATTCTTCTCCCTCCCCCGCCCAGGTGGGGTCATGCAGCTGTGGACCCCAGGGTTCCTGAGTCCCCTGCCCCCGCCGCCTGTGGTCTGTGGGGCTCGGGAAGGCCACATTGTAAGAAAGGTATTTTTAGCTGTCTGAGCCCCCAATGCCTATTTTTAGCACCTGGCAGAGGGCTGGAAAGCCTGGCCATGCCCCATAAGGGGGTGGCAATTGGCTCCTGACTGGCATGCTGCTCTGACAGCCCAGCCAAGTTGGCTCAGCTTCAGGAGGGATAATTACAGTAGTACATTCTGGATTTCATAGCTCAAGCTTTACCAACGTAGTGGTGATCACCATTCAGGAGAATTCATTTTCCCTACATAGGATTTGAAACCTTTCAATACCGTAATGCCCCAAGCCTGAAGAATGGAGAAAAAGTTCAGGCTCGCAGGAAATATTGAATGGCTGAAAAGAGAGCCAGAGGGAGAAATGGAGACCCAGACAGAGGCCAGCAGAGCCCAGAGGAGAGGGAGGGAGCTAATGACGGAGGCAAACTGACAGAGACCGACGACGTTGAGGGAGGTTTAGTGATGGACACGCAGGGACAGAAGCACAGACTGAAAGAGAAGAGAATACGGAACAGGAGAGAGAAGAGAGCGCGCTGTGGGGCCCCAGCACTCGGGCTTTCTGTGTGCTGGGCGCCGTTCCGAAACCCTTACGTCCATCACCTCTCTCCGTTTCATGCCCACAAAACCTGGACTGTCTTCACCAGGTTTTCAGAGGAGGAAGGTGAATGGATAAGCGGCTTGCCCGGGATTACACAGAAGGAGCGGTGGAGCCGGGACCTGAGCCCACGTCTGATTCCCAAGCCTGTCCTCAGCCAGCGTGTTCCATGGACGGGCGGGCAAGACGGAGGGTGGCGGGGGCAGGGCAGACCCATGTCACCGAGGGTGGGGGGGGCGGGGCAGACCCACGTCACCGCGACAGCCCACGGAGCCCCGTGAGGCGAGTGCCCTGTCCGCTCCCTGGACAGCTCTCTGGAATGGGCTCCACCAATCCAGGTGTCAAGGCTGGGTTACAGCGTTAATGCGTGCCACCCTGATAGAGCCCCTGTGCCCCTGCCGAGGCCACCTGACACGCTTCACCTCAGCAGCCAGAGTCATCACAGCCCAGCTGCCGTGCGTTTGGAAATACTGTTTCCTGCCATGTCATTAAGCTACTTGCCCAGGCCAGCTTCTCTGAGGACAGAGGTAGAAACTGAGGGAAACGGGAAATGATAGCTTTGGATTTGCCCATGGTCATTTACATACTGACCTGCCACTGGCCACAGCCCTTCTCTGGAACTGCCAGGTCCCTCAGCTCCCGTCAAGGACTCCGAGGACAGTGCCGTGTGTGAGGAGGAAGTGCTCTTGCTAACAATGTCCGCCTCAGAAAATCTCAGCCCTGATGAGAACCCCAGTTCACCTTTCTACATTTGTTCTGGCTTCAGCCAATAAGGGCAACAGGAAAGCCATTTCCAACAGCAGGGGCCTGCCAGTGTAGACAGCCATCATAAGTCATTCCTTCTGCTCCCGACTGCCGCCCCTCCCGCCCCCACAGAGCCATCTGCCTCCATCAATCTCCTGAGCGAGTGGGAATTTCTGCAGGACCTGGGGCTACCCTGTCCGTGCGGCCTCTGGTTACCCAGCACCTTCAGGAAGAGAACCACGGGGTTATACTAATTATGTCATATTCCTAAACTGAAATACATAGTCAGGCTGGTGCTTCCATCTCTGTTAGGGAGGCAGAGACTAGAGACGAGACCCTTCCCTAATCCGGAGGTGTGTTGGGAGAGGGAGAATGTAGGGATTATTTTGGGGGCCTGATGGGCTGGCAAAACAGCTGTGTCATTTATTGCCATTGTGGGGCCCTTTGCAGACTCACTGTCACTACTGGAAGGGGCAGATGCCAGCTGGCACAACTGCCGTTATGGATGTGACAGCACACGCAGGGAGGCGGGATATGCGAAGGCATCAGTACAGAGAACAGTTGGTGAGGCAGCGAACCACTTCCGTACCAGCCGGTAACTAGCATAAGTGACTGAGGCCGTAAGCTTCCCCTTGATGTTACCTGGAGGTGGCCACAGCGGTGGATAATGTGGTCTGGAAACAGTGGGGAGCAAATATGGGGGACGCCCAGCAGCAGCTGAGCCAACCGAGATGACAGGGGCGGGTGCAGCCTTCGCCCCTCTTCCGGGGTGGCCCAGCCTTGGTGGGGCATCGGAGCAGGTGCAGGGTGGGCGGGGTTAGTGGCAGCATTTTTAGAGGGATATAGGGCCGGTGCCTGGATTTGGGCCGTGAGGGAAGCGTTGGCATTAGGGTCACACCCAGTCGTGGGGTGACTTATGCACGAAGCTCCCAACCCTGGGGACCTTTTGACTGGCAATTGAATAGAAAAATTATTGGAAGGGTTTGATGCAGTTCCTACATCTGATCATAGTCAGAGAAGGCCATCATTTAGCTAGTGACAACTGCATCAAACAAAAGGTCACACCAACAATTTTTAAAGATCAAAAAAGGAATAGGATGTTATTGATGAATGACTTGTATTACAACTTGCATCACTTGGCAGGCAGTGTTAGTTAGAGAACAGGGAATAGATTAAAATTTTTAAATTCACATATTGACTTATGTGTTGACTTATATTACTGTACTGGTTATTAAATATTCTGAATGTTACTTTTACTCGGATATGTACATTTGAAGTCCAGGAATAGTTTCAAGGTCAAAATAGCTGACATAAACCCAGTGCCCTGACCCAGCAGTAAGGACCCGCAGGCAGGAAGCATGACCACAGGGAAGGAGGTGGGGACAGGCGGTCCCAGTGAGAGAAGGCTTCCTGGGAGGGAGGAACTTTGAGTCGGGCTTGGACGCTCAGCAAGAACATTCTGGGGTCCAACACCATGTGCTGGGGCAGGAGGGATCCCTCCCCCTCCCTCAGAGTGCCAAGCTCAGAACGTCAGGACTCCAGCCTGGGGCCTGCCAGGGACTGCACCAGACACTTGACCCCCAAAGGCCCTTTGACATCGGAGAAAGAAAGGCTGCCTTTGAATTCTTGAAAGGCTGGAGCAATGAGAGTAGTTACCGCCACTAGTGCCACTACCACAACGAAGAAAATGAAAAAAGAGAGAGAGAGAGAGAGAGAGAGAGAGAATCTTAATTAATAATTTCTTGTGCTTCATTTCTGCTTTGATCACACAGCTGATATTTCCGTAGTCTATCGCAAACTTTATTACGTTTATTTTCCTGTCAGGCACTTGCCCTTTCTTCTGTCCCGTCTTGTCAAAGATAAATGACTCCAGTGATCCCTTCCAAGCATTTGCCTCCACCCCTGGGCTGCTGGAGGACCCCTGAAGAGAAACCATGGTGAGGTAGAACCAGGGGAAACCAACAAGTCAAATGGTCCTCCTAAGTCTGCCTTTCTCCACCAAGATGGCTAGATCGCATTCAGAGCCGGGCAACCAATCGGAATTAAGTTCAAAGCACTGCCGCACATCCATGAGGTTTTTCTTAAACTTGAAAGTGAACCAGATAATGTGGGCTCAAGACCGTATCCAGGCCAGCGAGATGGTTGAGCAAGCAATTTATCATGACAATCATGGATTCTCAGCCTTGGGAGGGATGAGAAAGGTCACCTCCTGCAGCCACCCATCTGAAGCTGGAATCCTTTCAGCGTGAGTGATTGCCGAGACCACGCTTGAACTCCTCCAGTAACAGGGAGCTCATTAACTCAAGAGGCAGCTCGCTCCCGCCTTAGACAGCTCTGACGGAGCCCCAAATCAGGCCCCTCTCGCTTCAAATTTATGATGCTAGCACTCTCAGTTGAGTCAGTAAGTTAAAAAAAGATAAAAACGAATTTATCTTTCACAAACCTGATCATATATTTGAAGGGAGAGATTCTGTCATCCCAGGAGTTTTCTCTTAGATCTGCCTAAACAGCCACAACCTCTTCCGATGAAATAAGTCATATCTCTTTAAATACGTCTTTCCCAGAGGTGACAAAAGACTCCAGCTGTGGCTGGACCAGCACGAAGCAGAGCAGGATGACGACTTTCATCGTTTTAGACATCATGCTTCCAGTGATCACCACAGCTTTTGCATGTGATCCAATGATCACACGCTAGAAGGTGCACTATTTCCTGCTTATCAGAGCCAGGAAATCAGTGAAAAGCAGTGGTAAAGACAGTATTATATGTGACTGATGCTGATAGCAGATAAACAGACCCCAGAAAGCTCTGCCAGTTTAACTAGGGGGCTGTGGCACTGTACTCTGATGATCAGTTTTCAGAGGTTCTAAATTACATTATTAACTTATCAATTGATGAAGAGAATGATTTTAGGAGTGTGCTGAATCCGCTAATTGTTCAAACCAGAATTAACAGGTAACTTGTTTGCCATCAGGACGATCACCCAAATAATAGGCTATTAAATACACATTAACATATAATAATTGTGTAAAGAATAACTAGGCAATTAATTAACATTTAATGCAATTCATAGTAAATTAGATAGCAAGACTTATTAAATGTCAATTAGCTATATTAGCTACTGACACCTGAGTGATTCAACATGCTAATGCTAATTTCTTACTTCTACAAGCTTAATGACTTGACAAAAAGGTATTTACATATTTGGAGATTCTTGAAGTCACCAGACAGTCAGCAAGGAGAAGGTTGTTTGTGTGGTTTGGGAAAAGAGATCAGGGGAAATAGATTAGCGTTCTATTTGGGGACTCTTCTCACCATCCTTTTTGACTGTGTTCCTCTTAGAGAATTTTTTTAGAGGGAAGAGTGTGCAAAGAAGTTTTTGGGAGGTGATTCCAGGGAACAGGGCGAGGGGACAGAGGGAGAGTCAGAGAAGGGACGGAGCTTATAAAAATGCTGTGATGGGCGCTGTCCGCTATAAGCAGCTCGCTCTCCCGGGGACTCACTGAGGGACCGTGTGAAAGAAAAGGTGCGTCCTTTCCCCGAGGGACGAGAAAGCTGGTTTTCACACGACTCCCATCTCAGGAGATGGTCTGTCGTCTGGTCCCAGCCGATGGTTCTGTCTGTCTGTCCGAACTGCTCTTGTGCCGTCCGCGTTCCTGATGCATTCTCTTTGCGGGCGTCTGTTCAGCCCCTGCTCTGTGTAAAGGCTGCACTGCCGGGGAGGCCAGCGGCGTCTGAGCTTCAGGAACGCTCTGAACCAGGTTCCTAGGAGCTTTACCCCTCTTATTCTTTTTCATCCGAGACAGGCTTTCTCCACATGTCAGAAACATGGCCTCGAGCTCCTGAGTTTTATGGCTTTGAGCCCCAATCACCAGGGCAGCCTGGCTCTGAAGTGCTCTCTGTTCTAAGTCTGACAACCCAGGGAAGGGACCCAGGCCCAGCGTGGGTCAGGCGCCCACACCTGGACCCAGGCAGGGCCCCAGCAGCACTATGGCCAGGCTCCCAGGTGAAGAGCAGCTGGGTGCCAGTCGGGCAACCCCACTGAGTCTCTGACGGCCTCTAGGCCAGGCCTGCACTGGGCCTGCAGAGACGAGCAGGATGTTCTTCTTCTGCTCACATTACTTGCAGCCGAGGGAGGGAGAGAAGCAGACAAAGAGGGACCAGCAGGGCAGGGGGATAAGTGTTCACAGAGGTAACAGAGGGGCCTCTCCATGCCCGAGAGGCCGAGCATTACAGGGGTAGGGGGTGGGACAAGAGTAACGCCTGGGTCTTGGGGGCGCTAGCAGAGAGGAAGGGCAGGTCACGCTGGTGAGACCGGGGTCCTCGGGGAACGTAGGGAAGGTCAGCGGACAGGCTCGTGGTGTTTCAGGCCAGTCTGCTGCTCCATCTGCCTCCGCCGTCCCTGTGGGACACCGAGTGTTCGTTTGGACTTTTTCTGAGGACAGAGTCAAATGCTCTCGTTAACATATTTTTGTAATTCTTGACATTGAAAAAAATGCCTTCTAGAATAAGAAAACTTTTCAGTGAGTGGATCAGGTCGGACTCTAACAATATTATACTCTATTGTTCTCATGGTTTTTACGTTTGCATAAGTCAGTCGTATGGGCCAGTTTCTTTACTTATGTGTTAAGGTCTCCTAACAACCCCTCTGATATAGTATTATTATTCCCAATGAACAGATAAGGCCATTGCAACTCTGACATGGAGTAAATTGCCTAAGGCTTTAACACAATCTGTGAGTGGTAGAGCCTGTCTTAAAACTCAGATTTGAATGACCTCAAAGCCCATAATCATTTATTCATTCATTTGTTCAGTCATTCGTTCAGAAGTGCTATGTAATAGGCCCTGCCCAGTGCCCTAGAGACACAAAAGAGCATAACGAAGTCCCCACCTCGAGGGGTTACAGAGCAGCCTCGAGGGTGAGCGCAGTGCTAGGAGAGTGATAGACACAGGTCAGTATGTGCCCGTGAGAAGGACGTTGAGGCCAGTTAGGGGTAGGGGTCATCCAGAGGCGATGACACGTGAGTTCAGGTCTGGAGGACGGGTTGGCACCAGGCAGACAAAGGGGGTGTGGTCGGCGTGTTTTAGGCCGCGGGAGCAGCCTGGGTGGGAAAGGAGTGAGTGGTCTGGTTGACAGCATGGAGGGCAGGGGAGGAAGTCGGGGCCGAACATCGAGAGGAGAGAACGTGGACTTGAGCAGGGAGACGATTGTAACGGGCCACTATCACCCAGGAGCCTAAGGGTCCCTGACTCAGTTTTGGATTTGGGACTGAGGGATCTAGTTGGTTGGCAGGTTGTGGAAGTTGGCACAATGAGGAGAGGGATTCTTCCTGAATTTGTGAGCCCTCTTCTTCATGTAGGGTGATGGTCTTTTGGATGCCCATCCATCACGGGTGTTGGGTGTGATCAAACATACTCACAGGGAAGGTACAGTTGGAGACAAAGGTATACTCTGTAAGAGCAACAGCAAACAACCTTCAGTGCCAGTCTTGGTCCTGCTATTTACAAACTGATATTGGGCAGATTTCGTAAGAGCTTTCTTATCTGTAAAATAGAAGACTGGGCAGGGCTATTATGAGAATTAATTAGATGTATTCAAGTGCCCGGCCCATGGCAGTAGATCTAATAGGTGTTGGTTCTCTTCTCCACAACCCCTCCAGCATTCGGAAATCACAATACATAAACACCAATAGTTGTCTACAAACAACAGGAAAGCTCTACAGTTGCATCTTCAAATATTCAAAGACAATAACTGTTTGCCTATTAAGCCTTGTCTTCCCCAACCTGAATAGTACCCTCCCTAATCATTCTTCATATGACAAGCTTTCTAGACCCTACGTGCTGAATGTCTTCTGAATGATTTCTAGTTGGTAACTGTTTCATCCACGAGTGCCCTGGCTGGAGCTGGAGCAGGGTCTGTGTGTAGTCTGAGCAGCACAAAGCAAAGGCAGGCAGGGGTGGGGGGTGCATCACAGCCCCTTTTCTGTGTTCCCGAATACTGTCAGAGCAGCCTCAGCCACCATTATCTTCTGAGTGGCTGCCTCACACAGGGAGCTGTGAACTTGACATCTATTAGGATCTCGGTAAGCATTGGATGGACGAAAAAATGTTTCTGCCATCAAGCCAGGTATCCCAAATCTCCTACTTATACAATCGGTTTTGAAGAACTCCAAAAGCAGGACTTGATATTTACATAGTTATTAAAACTTATCTGTTTAAATATATCTAATTGGTCTTAACCATTGTTTCAGTCTTTTAGAACATTTTTAGAGTCTTCATTCTATCAAATAATACATTATCGATTCTATTCAGCTTCGTAGCATCTAAAGATCTCATCCGATTTATTGACAGATGTGTTCACCAAAATGCTGTAGGAGAGAGACCTGTGGCAGCCCACTACAGCATTCCCTCCAGGATGTTCCTTCATGCTTAGGACATCTGGGCATTTAAAACACTACTGGGAAGACCCCCTGCAGGTGCTGCCAGAAGTCCTTTCGGGGGCCCCAGCCCGATGTGTGACCAAGCAGCCATAGCTTGTGAGCAATGTCGGCTCTCAGCATCCTGGTTGAGCCACCAGTCGAGGGGCGGGGCGGGCCGCCTCCCATCACCATCAGCTAGCAAAGCACTTTGCACGCTCTGTCTTCCGATCCACCTGCCACACCACTGCTAGAGGGATCCATGGTTAAACTGACTCTGCCACTTACTTGCTTAAAACCTTCTTGGGGTACGTTGCTTAAATCATAAACTCCAGGCTTCTGAAATAGGCCCTCCATGGTTCAGCTCCCGTGGACATCTCAGCCATGCTTCCTGACACTCCATTCATCATAATTTAGGCTCCAGAAATCCTTAGTTGGTCACACTTGCCCATGTATATCTCGGTATTCCACCGTCACACTTTCACTCATGCCATTCACTCTGCCCGACGTGCCTTCGCCTCCGCCTCTCCCCAGCACCTCCCCTTGTCTGTTCTAAGTCTTCCAGACCAGCAGGCAACTCCTTTGCCCATAGCCTGCATCTGGGACTCATGGCCCTTCTTGGGTCTCCTAGACTCCTGAGCATAATCTATTATTAATGTACTTAGTGCACTGATGTTAATTATAAGTCCTACTAGACTTGAAACGCCTTGCGTGGAAGGACCACGTTTCAGTTATCTGAGAATTTTCAGGCACTGTATTCAGACATGGTACATGGTCAGTGTGCAGTAAATTATTACTGCAGTGTGTGTGTGTTCTCAGAGCATTTCTACTATGTTCTAATTATTTTCCCAAGAGTTAGAATAGAGAAGTTTTAGGTGGAAACTGAGAGAGGTTGAGTGACTTGCCCATGCTCTCTCGGGTGTTATTAGAATCTAACTTTTATTTTCTAGCCCTAAATTTCCACCAGTCGTGATACTGCCTTCCTATTACTGTAGCACCCAGAACTGAAAGCATTTATGGTTCTGGTTTACCTGGGAATGCTCAGGCACTGTTTTAAAGAAAGGAGGTAAATTTATACTAGGGTAGAAGTGGTAAGTCACAGAGTTCCTGGCAAGCCCTAAGAGCATATACCTGCAGCCACACTGACTTATCTTATTAGAATGCACCTTTAATGGTAAGATTTCGGGCACTCTGGTGATGGTCACAGGAGGTACCACCAAGAAATGGATCATTTAGTAACTGAAATCACACAGTATAGGTAACTGTCTTTTCCAACTACATGCAGGGCGAGTTCGACCTGAGACATTCTAGGTAGTGCTGAGAACTGGCCACGTGCTAGGTCTAAAGGTTAGAGAACGTGTTGGAAGACTGACAAGGAGGAAAGGGAAGGAAGAACTTGAGAAGAAAGGGGAGAACCCTGGCATTTGGCCTTGAGAGTAGAAGTCTGAGGTTACCCCCATCCCCCAACAGGTTTACTGAAAAGATGGGCCGCGGACAAAAGCTCACACCTGTTTAGTCTACGCCGTACCACGGATCTCTGAAGGGTGCCGAGGATAAATAAACTGCCCTTCTGTGGAACACTGATGCCACAAATCTCTAACGCAGACAGAATATTTATGAGGTGGCCCCTTGGATCTTCAAGGCAGGCTTTGAGCTCAAGTTCTTTCCCAAGGCAGAGCTTTTGATTGATTATAGCCTGGGGCTGCTTCCGGCTTTGTCACTGGAGGCAGCTTTAGTCCTGTTTGTCCCCTGGCTCTGATGTCCCCCTGGAGGGCAGCTGGCCATCCCCTGCACGTGGGAAGCAGAGTCCAGAGCCCACGGACTCACAACCAAGAGAGTTTAAATGCTCAACCCTATTTGGAGGAAGCCAGGCAGAAACAGTCTTCAGAGTGAATGAGGCAAAAAGAGCACGGGACGGAGCCAGTGTCGATCACTCAAAACCAGAGGAATTACATGGGACATTACCCTGTATTTTCAGGCTGGCAAAGGCACCTCGGAGACCGGCTGTAAGATGAAGACAGATTGTTGGAGAACAGCTTCCCCTACTCGTCTCCACCTCCCACACCTACGAGCTTCGGTGGTTGCCCAGCTTCCTGGTCCCCTGAGAGGTGAGTCACCTTCATGTCAAAATCCAAGTGTTAATCTTCACGTCGTCGTGGATGCTGCATTTCTCCCAGCAGGAGACGTTTCTGGTGGCTTACAAGTCCTGCTGCCAGTGTACAGGGCAGCCGCTGGAGAGGGTGGGCTCACGTGTATGCAGGCTTCTCGGCCTCGCCCCCCACCCTCCCTGCCGCTGGCTGTCACACTGTGCCCTCCTTACCCTGTACCCTCCTGTTTCAGCTCAGGCCCTCACGGCTGTCTTACTTTTGCCCCCTTCTCTCCCCACTCCCACTCAAAAATAAATAAATAAATAAATAAATAAAATAAATAAATAAATGAATGAATGAATGAATAAATAAATAAATAAATAAATGAATGAGCCCAAACCTGGTAGCGGATGGGGGCTCCTTGGTGAGGATGTGGAAGAGCTCCGTACTCCCCGGACCCCCCAGGAGATGAGGCCACTTCTAGGGTTGGCATTCCCACTTGACAGGCTCCTAGACTGTGATGTAAGCACTCCCTACACCCCCAGTGTGTCCCAAAGGCACAAGTATTGTCTTTGGACATGGCCCATGGAGCCCCCAAAGCAGTACGATTTTAGGATTAAGGAAAGAGTCTTTCATCTTGTTTGGGCTTATTGATCCCCTCTCCCTGACTATTTCTTCTATATAGTTTCACTCTGCCTCAGTTTCCCTGGTAAGTGTGGCCGACAGCTTCTCACGGGCTTCGATTCTTCAGCTCATCGGTTGGCTATGAAAGGCACTCATTACCATTTTGGAAGGGGTGGGAAGAGGTGGAAGGTGCGGGCGTGGCTTGACGTGACTAAACACGCCTCAGGGAGGGCACAAATGGGCGATGGACGCTGATTGCTTTTAAAGTCCCCTCCTGCCCTGCTTCTGGGCAGAACACAATCCACACAATCCAAAAGCACAGTGCGTAGCAGCCCCCAGGTGGGAACACCGGTGTGGAGATGGAACGGCGTTGAGCAGGGGGAAGGAGGGGTGGTAGAGCGAGAAACAGGTTTTCAGGACCCGAGCTGGTCTGTGCAAACGCCTTCAGGTTGCGGGAAGAGCAAAAAGGGATTCTGGTAGCGGGGGACAGTGGGGTCCTGAGCCCCTGGAATCCAGTCAGTGGTCTTGCCTGATATGTGCTTGCCACGTGCTTTACACATGCCCTGCATGGTTCCCTCCCCTAATCCTCACAGAGACCACCTGGAAGGGGGTCATCACACTCACTCGCTGATGCCTCAGTGGGGAGCAAGGAAAGGTGATTTTAAGAAGCATCAGTGTAGTGATAACAAGCCCCTCACCTTTGTGTGCATGTTGCAGTTTCCAAAGCAATCGTATCTGTTGGTTTTCATACTCGTAACAACCCCATGAAATAGCCAGGGAAGGAACGGCCGGGTCCAGTTCACAGATCTAGCCGTGCATTTCACAAACGCCCACTGTACTGAAGACAGATTTCCTCCTCCAGGTGTCTGCCTTTCAGGGGACGTTCTCCAGAGAGCAGTCAGGGTACATCCTAAAACAAAGATTCATAGAGCACGATGTCCGAAAAGAAACCTCAGGCCACTGCTGAGGCTTCATCTTCCCGAGGAAGGTTGGAAAATTGGAATTAACATATTAAAATCAAGGCACAGAAAAGGCCGCTCACATCTCTCTAAGCATCCTCATCGCTAGCCTCTGCAAGCGCTTGCCACAGCCGTCTGAAATAGCACGCAGACTCAGAAAGGTGAAGCGTAGCTGGTAGAGGCCAGCAAGGACATGAATGCAGGGCTTTTAGATCTTGCTGCAATATTTTTCGACTCTGCCATGTTGTTTCCTGAACTGTCAGGGGCCGTTAAACTGGTCAAGGCCCAATGTCCTTAATGATAGTGATTTTGTCCTGGGAGGGCCAGCTTTAGCTATTATTTCTTTATTCCTTCTTCTTCTTACCCACTGCTACTGACTCCACAGCCACCCAGGGGCCTCGTGACACCCCAGGTTGCCTTGAGCCCTTTCTACATGGCCCCAGCAGGGCACCTCTCTCAGGCAGGCCACTGGACCCTGGGCCTGGCACGCAGGGAACTCGCAGATGCTGGCACTGTGATCCAGGGCCTGGCCCACGGGCAGCCACAGTCAGTACTAATGCCTGAGTCTTAAAGGGAGATGCACTTCTGCCAACCCTGCCTCCCCATCCCCATCACCAAGCCCGGGAATGGAGCTTTCGGCACCTGACAGATGCACACCATCTACGGTCAAAGGGTTCTAAGAGGTTTTATTGCCTTGTGTTTGTTTCTGCCTGTCATTACTGGGTCTAAAGACTCCAGATGTCGCTGGGGCTCAATCCCCGATTGCAAGTGGGAGCGAAGTAAAAATGCGGCAGACTGCGTGGGGAGGATGGGCGGCAGTTAAAGATTAAGATGAGTAAATGGGGACCACAGGCATCTTACCCGCTTGCCAGGACCAAATGAAACATCTGCCTTGCCCGATGACTTGCAGCATCCTGGAGAAGAGGGAGGGAGAGGGTTGGGATAGAGGACGTTTTGTATTAGTGGTGCTTTTCTAGTGGTTTTCAACTAATCGTTTAAGGACATAATGATGAGATCTGTACATTGTGTGATCACGTTCTCGCTTCTCAGTATTTACTATTTTCTGGTAAATATTTGGTAAATTTGGTAAATGATTTAACCTTTTACTGTTTCCTTATTAACAGAATGAGCATGCTAATGGCATCACCCCCAAATGGTACCAATAACCAAAGGGTTATTGTGTGAACTAAGTGAAAACCGAAAGGTACTTGAAGCGGTGTCGCAGTATAGTAAGCATACGATAGAATTTTAGTTATTTCCATTATCATCTGTACGACATGTCTTATTTATTCAGGTAGGGCTTTCAAACCAGGGCTGATATAATAGTGGTGATAACAAGAGTTCTTACGTTGTTTCTGAAATTCAGTGGGGCTATATCTAAGACGGTATCATCAAGTGTGATGTTGACTATTAGTGTGAGACAAAAAGGAGACAGGAGCATCCTGCATCGTCTCGGGGTGGACCCTCCATCCTCTGGAGCCTGTATGACTAACCACGGCTCCCTGTGTGCTCACTTCCTCTTGCTCATACGGTCTAATCAGCGTGATATCATCAGTGTACTGGACCGCCGTGGTGTTGTTCTGTGGGATGGCCGGATGTTCCAGAGCGCCTTAGATTATGTGTTGACAGAAGATGGGAGAGAAACCTACCCCAGGAACAAAACTGAACATGAAAACAGTCTGTTCCACATAGGTGTGAATCACTTCTGATTGTCCTTCCTGCTTGGGACAGAAAAGAATGTGTTTGCCAAATCAATGGGAGCATGCTGTGTGCCTGAGAACTACTCGCTCTGCTCTGGCAGAGACGCTATGTCTGACATAGCAGCTGTGACTGCGCTTCCGCGTGGCTGAGCCCGTGGGGGTCTACAGTCACGCTTCGGGACTCATCCAGTCTCTTCTGGAGTCAGACTGAAAAATTAGTAGACATGGAAGGCACCACCACCCTTGCGTCCTTTGAAGATGGCGTTAATCCTTGCCATTCCTCCAGGGATGCTATCTTAGTTTTCATTTACAATGTTGGCCAAAAAGGGGGAAGTTTCAGAGAGTTCCACTTGGTCTTCTCACGATATTAACTCTTACCTCACAGACCAAGGACCCACTGTGGAGTTCACCCCAAGGGACAGTTATATCAGTCCCCATTACACATACGGTGATCGGGGGGATGCCCACCGGGTGGGCTCAGTGGACCACTAGAAGCAGACTCTGATTAGGCCGCACTTGGCGCCTGGCTTCTTTGTGACCCCACTCTTACAGGGAGCTTGATGAAGTTATAGGTCTCTGGATGTCAGTGTTAACTTGGACCTAGTATCCAATAGTCCTTGAAATGTCTGGGTATTTACCTTCCTCCAGTGAGCTGCTGCTGAAGTAAACACCTGTGCATCCCTTTGGGGAAGGACTGAAGGAGTCTTTACAGCATGTATTTGCCATGTTGCTGCAGGTTTCCTCATCCTGGGGTCCCAGCCACTTTGTCAAAGAATCTCTAGATCTGAAAATTGGCTCTGCAAAGGCTTATGAGCTTTTATTGGAGCAAATGACCTCCTCCTCCTGATAACACATTCTTATTTTCGTTTGATTGCAGGGCACTCCCTTGTTGGCTACCCATCTATTTTGCCCTAGGAGCACCGTGTTCTGTTAACCATCTCCATAGCTCTCTAAAGGTTAGGTTCCCTTGGCTGTCACTCTGACTTGGCATCATTATAGTAATTGCAACTTTCCGGCTTCTGGTGGTTAAAACACCGTCGCGTGACTTCTCTTGCTTGGATGGATGGTACGTGGAGGGTGTCATCTTCACTGCTAAGCAGCCAGGCTCTGTGACCACCTCTCCTACCGTCAGCCCTGGCCTGCAGAGGGGCTGCAACTGAACTTTATAGGGATGCACGAATCTCTGTCAGCAGTGCACGCCTGATGGCCTAGTCCTCCCAAGTCACATAATCCTTAAGCAGGTCTTCTGGCCTCACTTCCTTAAGCCTTTTATCCCTGCCTCCGTCTGCTGCAGCAATTTATGTGTTTCAGCTTTGCTCAGTATGGGCCTTTACTTTTTCTACGCTTCTAAGAGCTACCTTAGTAGGTAGTTTGTCCTGTCCCTTGAAGTCTTAACCAGGGTGTTAAATTTCATTGCCCGAGTGCCCCAAAGTCAGCGAACCCGTGTTTATCCAGTCGTCTGTCCCCTTGAGCATGCATCCTGAAAATTCAGTCCTGTGGATCCTCCCTGGGCTCCTGCCCGAACGTGTCGGTTGATTCTCACAGTCGCCTTCCTCCCTCTCAGGCCCAGCATCTCCCTAGCTGGCCGTGCTGAGATTCACTCCTAGTGATCACAATGACAGCAGGAGGTAGAGACAGATGCTGAAGGGTGGCCCTGCTGCCTTGTATGAGAGAGGCCTCTGCAGTATCTTCCCCCAAGAGTGGGGGAAGTCCCAGCTCTTAATAGGGAAGGTGGGTCACCCTGCAGGCTCCGAGGGTTCACTAAAATGCCCCACCCCAGTTTTCAGCGTTCCTGGTTTTCCCAAGGAGGGCCCTAACCTCAGCATAACAAAACTAACTTGACTGAGCCATTAAATCAACTTTGAAGCTCATGACCTTCACCGGGAGATCCTGAGTTGTATCTATTCTCCCACTGCAGGAGGTGAGGGCGTCCACCAAAGGGGCCCGTGGTTCTTAAACTCCTTTTAACTATTAACTACCCTCAAATATTCAGTGTGTCTCTGTAGGACATCAACGCAACTTTATAATAGCCAGCCAATCTCATGGGCCTTGTTCTTGCACACCCTTTACAATGCCAGGACGTCCCCCTCCCCTGGGATGTTTTTCCAAGTCACCACCATGAAATTTAGCCACAGAGCCATTGCCTTGTGCCAGGGACCACCCATGGCCACACACACCACCAAACAGGGTTCTCCCTTCTTGCTGAGCGGCGAGAGGTCCAGTCTCAAAGCCCCACGCAGCCCCTGTGTTTTCGGACCACTTCTGGAATCAAATATGTCATTTGGATGCCAAAATGGGGTTAGAAGTGCAAGAGATTAATTGGAGGTCTGCTTGTGGAAGACAAAGGGAAGGGAAAGCTGGAGCAGGCAGAGAAAGTCTTCAAACCGGGATGCAGATATGACACCGTAAAAGCAGAGAAGGAAGGAAGGGAGACTGGCTAGGAAGAGCCTGAGGCTGCGATGCAGCTCCGAGGAAGCTGTAGAAGAGATTTGGTGCAGGTTACTGACAGACGAGACCCACGCCAGTCAGAAATGGCCAGACCCAAGGGTTCCCTCTGTGCTCAGATTAGCTGGTCACTGCTCAGGAGAGCATGACCTTGGCCCTAACACTGCAGTGGCCTGAAGGTCTTATAGTTGGAGGCCATTGCCAGCTCTCAGAGATGCACCTCAATTGCCACAACTCTGACCTAGCAAAATCCCCAAGTCCTATCTATGTCAATCTGTGAGTATATACATGCATAAAGTCCTAAAAATACACACACCCAGTACTTAACAGAAGTTGCCTCTCAGAAATGGAGCAATAGCAGGAGGATTGAAGGAAGCCTTTCACATTTTATTCCATCTATTTCTGTATTGACTTAATTTCTATAGTAATTTATTATCATCATCATAATTCGTATAACTAAAAATAAATGAAAATATAAACTTAACCTCTAAGGCCCCTTAAATCTTTTTTTTTTTGAACTTGTATTAACATCCCACTTTTGCTTTTTAAATTTGTATTTACCCGATGTTTCTTTACCAAATCTTTATTTTTAATCTTTCTGATCTATTTTAAGTGTCTTTCTTGAGTTTAAAATTTTAAACTCCGCTTGGGGTTTTTGTTTGCTTGTTTTATTTTGAAAGGGATTTTTAAATCTATTTTTATCATGATCAAATCTATATGGATTCGCTGCTCTGGTTTTTATGCAATAGCAGTTGGGTTCCCATTTGTATACGACAGAAACCTAATCCTACTTAGAGGGGAAAAGCCCGTATGGTGGGATGACTGGGACAGGGAACAGGGCTCGTAGCATAAGCAGGGACTGTGGGAGGTGGGACAGGGCCAGGGTCAAGGTCAGGGGTGCATGCCCGGGGCACCCTGCAGCTGGGACTTTGTTATTGCCACTGCTGGACTCCACTCTTTCTGGTCACTTCTACTGAACTGCTGGAGTCTTGACTTCTTAGCAGCCACCACCAAATAAACTCTGACGGCACCTGTATTTTAGGCCACTCCTCAACCTTCACAGCCCCGGGGTGGAGCATCTGCCTGGCTGAACCCGGTTCCAGGCCGGGCAGGAGGAGGGAAGGGTGGTCTGACCCATCAGCTTCCATCGCAGGAGCCAGAGGCTGAGCAGCCAGGGAAAACTATCCCCGCCATGTGTGTTGGTTGTTGATGACCACTTTTGTGTATATATATATACACACACACAATACTTAGTACTGTATTTGGTTTGCTTTTTAAAAAATCACCTCCAGTGTTTGAAAGCATAAGTACTTCATTGAATACTCTTAAATTTCTTTTTTAAAAAGTACTTTTTTTGTTGTGGCGCTGGTGAGAACAGGGACCCACACAGAGCTGAATTAGAATTGTGAGCCTTTATTAACCAGCTGGGCACTGACTCTCTACCACGCAGGGTTAGAGGAGATCAGCCCCAAGCTTCCAGAGGAGGCAGTTTATAAAGTTTAAGACCATATCCTGGTGGTCTTCCAAGCAAGGAAGCAAGCAAGCAGATTACAGGAAGCAGCAGATTATAGAAAGCAGTTGTTGGCTGCAAACGTCCCACACAAAGGCAAATGTCCCATACAAAGGCAAATGTCCTTAGGGAACTCCTACATCAAATAGGGGCGTAGCAGGCAGTTTCTCCATCTGCATCCCAGTGGTGGTCAGCACCCTTCTGGGGGCCAGGGCCTGGAGATATCACTTCTCTGTGACTGATTTACTAGAAAGTTTCTTTCTTCTACATTTTTCTTTTTATACTTTTTGTACTCTTTGCTTTTACATTTCACTGAATGTTTTAAATCAAAGTGAAACATTTTCTCTGGATGGCCCCTATTTAAGACCAAAATTCTAAAAATCTCTTTCCCTTTCCCAATTAATTTCAATATGTCTGTGGTCTTATTTTCCTCCTCCTCACTTTCATCTCTTTGCCCTTTACTCTAAATTCTGGGAGTGTTTCTCAAATGTGTCCTTCAAATTATTGATTCTACTTTCTAGAATAAAAACAAAAATCTTCCTTTTTGCTACCTCCAAAGTAAACTCTAATTCTTCTAATACACATTTTTGCTTTACTTCAAATTCTTTTATATATCATCCATCCATCTCTCTTTTAATCGTATTATTTTGTTTTTATTTCATCATGTTCTGATTTTTGTTTTGTTTCTTAGAGGCACTGTGTTCTTGCATTCTATTAAAAATGTCTGGAAATTTTCTTCTGGGTCCTGTAGCATATTTTCAGAGGTATAGAATGACTAAAATGACCAAAATGACTAAAATGTTTGGTCTGGCACAAATTATTTGGATATGGTAAATTTTAATTTTCTATCTTAAAAAGATCATAAATCTCATATGATTAGAGGTGAAATAGAATCATAAACCATCAGTCTCCTTTTACAAATGATTCAATGAACATTTGATAGTTTTATCATATTTCTACTCGAAAAATAATTGAAAACTAATCTGCTCTCTCTTTTGCCCTCCCAGCCCCCACCTGGGGCTCAGAGCTCTGTGTGCGTTCAACAGTAAGCCTCTCGCAGAGGCTTCTGGGTGATATTCCTTTTCCCTGTACCTTAGGCTCCTTACCAGAGAATTTTTTCTCGCTCACCTTGAGTGAAGCAAGGTCTTCCAGGCTCGGCGTTTTCCTCCCATTCGGGTGTGTGGACCACCTTTGCCTCCTTTCTGTGTCCACTGAGCGAGTCAGTGGACAGGTCAGCGTAGATGATTTCCAGTTTAATTCTCAGTGACACAGCATCTCCTGCTCTCGTTTCTGATGTGCTATGCTAATAAACACACTAGCTCTCACTTCCTTACCATCTAGATGATACCTCTCCCTGCCACCGAGGTGGCCTATAATGTCTCCTTTCAAAAACCCACTTATACTAGTGATTTGTTTCATGTTTTTATGTTGCACTAGACTGTCAGCTATACAAGGTTAAGATCTATATCTATATTATTTATTTTTATATCACCCATACTTACCACAGAGGCTGGCAATAGTATGCACATAATAATTATTTTTTGAATGAATGGAAAATTACAATTAGCAGTATGTACAGCTACCAAGATTTTCCCTATTGCTGCTTCCACCTACAACCATTTCATTGTATGCACTAATAATATTATTTAGGAATCGGAGCATGCCAGGTATAGCATGTCTTCCAAACTTCTTAGATCATCTCTGTTGTGTGGATGTATCAAGGTAGACTATATTTTTTAACAAACAACTCCAAAATCTCAGTTGGTTAACATAGTAAAAGACTGTTCTTCACTCGCAGTGTGCACTGGCGTTGGGACGTGGGGCAGGGGCTAGTTCTCCTGCTTGTAGAGGCCCATGTGCTCCTCCCATCCTGTGTCTCCACCCTCCTCTAAGTCTCTGGTACCCTCTCCATTCAGTCAGAGGATGGAGATAGAGAGCGTGGAGAACTGTGCTTGGGAGGTGATGCTGAGCCAGCCCTGGAGGTGGTACACATCACTCTGCTCACATTCCGTTGACCAGAACTCAGGCATGTGGCTATGCACAGCTGTAAGGGAGGCCATGAAATGCAGTCCATCTCCAGGCCCAGGAAGAAGAGGCGAGCACCAGCTCTATCACAGGGAGACAAAACCTCCATGTGACAGAGGTTAAACCCGGGAAGGGCTTTTCATTCCAATTCTGCTTGCCTCTTAGAAAGCAGAGATTCCCTCAGGATTCTGTCGTTAGGTCATTCATCCATCTTCATTTTCAGTGTTGTGAGTTTTCATCCTCATCTCTATTTCTGTGGGTATTTTGGAGGGAAAGTTGATAAAGGCTTCACTGGGGAAGGTTATCTAGGTGCGATTTTAAACTGGCAGGTCTCTTTGAATCCTTCTTGGTCAGTGCTTTATTTTATTTCACTTTGTTCTAGACCTAAATGAAGGATTGCACATTTATTTCTATTATGTTTTATTTTGTTAGAGTCAGGCCATCATTTCAGCCTGTCAAGATTTCTTTGTCTCGTGATACTATCCCCAGGCATAGCGTTGGAGTTTCTCCTGGAGGCTGCTGTCCATATAACTCAAATCATTCTTTTCTGGGGGCAGGTGGAAATGAGTGAGTGAGGCAGAAAGGGTGGGTTTCTCTTCTATGACTTAGTGGATGGTTGACCAAAGTATTTGTAGTATCTCCTCTATCTTACAACGCGTCTGCCCGCGCCCTCTCCTGCTTGATTCATTTGTTTGCTTGGGGACATTGCGAAAAGGCTGCAGGGAGAGAAGGAGCCCCAGGCAGGGAAGGAGGCATAAAAACAGCAGCCACTGTGCAGTTAAGGGCCAGCCTGGGTCCCTGTTTGCTCCTTCTTTCTGCCTCTGGCAGCACTAAGGTCAGGTGGCTGGGACTGTTCATTCATCACTGCTTGGATGGGGATGTCTGTGGTCCTTGCCCTGGAGGCTTTGGTTGGACGAGTACACTCAGGTAGGGAAGCCTAGGTGTCGTGGCTAATTTTATGTGCCGACTTGTTTAGGCCACGGAACCCAGATATCTGTTCAAACACTAGGTGTTTCTGTGAAGGTACTTTGTAGATAAGGTTAACATTTAAATGTTAGACTTTGAGTAAAGCAGATCACCCTCCAGAATGTGGGTAGCCTCGTCCAATCAGCTGAAGGTCTTAAAAGAAAAAAGACTGACCTCTCCCAGGAGAGGAATTCTGTCAGACTGCCTTTGGACTTCAGCTACGACCTTAAGCTCTTTTCTGGGTTTCCAGCCTGCTGGTCTACCCTGCAGAGCTTGGCCTTGCCAGCATCATAATCACATGAGCTGATTTCTTAAAATCTCAATCTCACTTCCCATCCTTCTCTTCTCTACTCCTCCCCTACTATTTCTGTTTCTTAGAGAATCTTAAAAAATAAACAAGGCAGTCGCCCCCTCCTCTGCTCTAGAGATGGAGAGAAATGCACTGTCTCTAGACAATCCCCTTTCTTTTTCACCCACCTTCTCTTCCTCATCACCCATGTCATCACCACGACCATTTACGAAATGCTCATGATGTGTCAGATATTGCCAAGCATTTATACAAAGTATACGGTTTATTCCTAACAAAAATCCTATGACATAGAAATTATTATTATCCTCATTTTGCAGATGAGGAAATCACGGTCCAAGGAGGAAAAGTGCTTTGCTCAAGGTCATGTAGCTACGAAGTGAAAAAATAGTTTTCAAAACTGAGATGTCTAACTCCAAAGCCCCCGCTGAATAATCATAAGACAATAATATCTATTAGAAACTCTACTGCACAGGCATTATATGAATGGAAACCTAACATGTAGTGACCTCCAGAAGCTGAGTGTCCACCAGGACCAGGGGCTGGAGAGCAGCACAGACACGGAGACGGCAATGTGGCCACGGGTCAAGAGCACCCAGTGGTCAGATGCGGGGTCAAGTTCTGGCTCACTTACGCTTACGATCTGCATGAACTTGGACAAGTTTCCTCACCTCTGTGTTTTCAGTTTCCCCTTCAGTAACATAAAACTAACATTACTTAGCCTGTGGTTTGTTGGGGATTAATTACAAGAAAGTATCCAAAGTACACGTTTTCTGTAATCAGCTAATAATAGCCACTCAATAAAAAAAAGCCATCATTAGCCAAAGCAAAACAAGGAAAACTGAAGTGTGGAAAGCAAAAGCCATAGATGGAAAAAACGCAATGGCCAGGAGCACAACGGCCGTGAGAACTCTGCTTCTGCTTTTGAGGTTCAAGGTCAGGAGCTCACTCAATTATATCCTGCCAGGAAATTTTCAGTAGTGCCCCGCTGAGCACCAAGGCAGGAGAAAGGAGGCGACAGTCAGATGAGGCTGTTTTGGCCCTTCGAGTGGTAGCATTCCTAACACAATATTGTCGTTGCTTTGTCCTGGGCTCTGGCTCAAAGTCACATTCTAAATATGACCTTCTTCTTGCTCCATGCTTGATAGCGTTGACCCTCAATGGAAAGAGGGGATGGAAAACAGCTCTAAAGTTTTAGCATTTCCTCTGTTGCTCCAAATAGTTAGGATGGTCTATAAGAAGGACAGTCAGGGGGTAAACGAATGACCCCTCAGGAACCTGGTCGCCCTTCCTTTGGTCTGCGGAAGGGAGAGAATGTTTTTGGCACTATCGAAGGCCTCATCGAAGGATTCTAAACACTTCATTAAAATCTCACCGCCAATTCTGTTCTATCCCGGGGCTGCTAATGAAGGGGTAGAGTCATTTGCAAACCTGAGCCAATTCGAACTACCCTGGCTCCCACCGGAGAAGGCGCAAGTGTCAGCTGGGCTGCCTCACAGAAAACCTAATCTCATAATCAAAGTCTCTGTAATTCAGTCTCAATTGCTCCGCGGTGTCTCGCCGCACCACCCAGCTGCAAAGATTGTCCTGCGTCTGGTGAATTACCCTTCTCCCTCCAAAGCACCACGCTAAAGGAATTTGACTCCATTTACCATATGCTGCCTCTTTTTTTTCCTTTTCCTGAGAAACGACCCATTCCTTTTTTCTGTAACCTTGAGGACTGAGTCAGAGCCCAAAGACAGAGGCCCTGGCAGAAATTCTTGTGCGTATAGGTGAAGATCTTTGCCTCTGAGCAGGTGTCCCAGTGACCAGGGTGGGTGGGCATGTTCACCTCACTCCCTGACAAGTGAGCAGTCTGAAGCAGTCTGACGTGTAAGTGTCTGGAGACGGTGAACTGTGGCTGATTTTCATGAGTTGGTGGTTCTTCCAAAAAAAAAAAATAGGGCCATATTTTAGCTTCAACATGCAATGCGTTTTTTGTTTGTTGTTATTTTCTCCAAGTTCTTGGGCAGCACCCCCGCTATGTACTGGGTTCTTAGGAGAGCCTTGAGAATTCCCTTTTTCTGCCAACCCGACTGACTTCTCCAAGGGTCAAGAATGTAATAGACCTGCAGCTGGATCCAGGAGGGATGGGGCCAGGTCAAGCTTCGTAGGGCTTCAGGGGAAAAGCACGCACTCGGAACCCAGCATGCCGAGTGAGTTCCGGACACACTGTTCTCATGCTTTGGTCCTCGGACCAGATGCCTAAGCTCTCTTGACTTCACTTTCCTTTATCTGTGACATGGGGGAAACTACGCTTGCCTCACAGAGTTGGGAGGAAAAAATGAGATGCGCTTTGTGAAATGTACTTTGTAAATGCTAGCATGCTTTACAAATACGAGTTATTTTTGGTTAAAATAAAATATTAGACCAAAGCTTTGTTTGCTACAGTTCTCTTGCTTCCCCTGATCCCAGCTGCTTAGGGCAAATCTCTTGGCCCTAAAGTCAAATATCAGTAAAGGTCCCCATTGTGCTCTGTGACTTGCAGAACAAATTGTTCAAGCAAAAGAGGCCCGTTCTTTTTTTCCCCCCACAGGGTCTGCGTGGAGAGCAGTGATAACTCCAATTAATAGGTGCATGAGGCCTTTGCAGTTTAAAAATCCGTTTTCAGTAGATTTCCTACGGGTGACTCACAACAATACTTCAGGGGTGCTTTTGTAAGGATGCACACGCCCCTTCTATAAACAAAGATGCTGGGCTCAGAATCCTGCAACATTTAAGCGATGGAGCCAGACCCTGAACGAGAGTCTTTTTATCACAAATCCATCTTCCCAGTGCTGTCCCCCACACTACGCTGACTCCCTTCCATCACTGTTAGGTTGTCGGTCAGAGGGGAGGTCAGGTGAGAGTATGGAAGGGTTCGCGCAGCTCAGCTGCGTTGTCACAGGGGATCTTGCCATCCGGAGGCAGAAGCAGCTACAGAGCCCGACGGTTAATGTTTCATCTACCCAAGAGTTGCATTAAAGGGTGAACGCAGATTCTGCTCTCAGGAAACTCACATATAATACACGAGACTAAATCTAGACAAGAAGGGTCTTCCTAAAACTGTGGTCTCGGATTGTGTTTGTTGGTGGTGGTGATGATCATCTGTGGGTTGGAGAAGGGGCTGGATCAACCCAGGAGCCTTCCTGGAGGAGGTGGCCCTTAAAATGTAAGGCAAGGAGATGGAGTGACAAATACTCTATAACTCAGGATGACCAGGATTAAGATTCAAAGAAATGAACTGGGAGTAGAAACAAGAGAATATACGTCTACCTGCTCTACAGCCTATGGATTTTTTGGTGCCACTATAACTGTAATATAAATTTGAAATAGACCCAACAACTATAAGCTAACATTTGCATAATGTGTTAATACATAATGTGCTTATAAATCACTTTGCTTTTTGCTTTTTTTTTTTCAAAATTTCATCTTCATGGCAATTTTTGTCCATTAATGTCTTCATCTGGGTCTCCCAGGAAGCAGAGCCTGAGACAAAGGCTTATGCACCTGTTAGGATGTACAAGTCCAGGGAGCAAGAGCGAGGGAAAACGGGAGCTCCCAGGGAAAGAGGGCGCACTGTCTGTGGATGCATTCTTGAGCTGGTGGCCGCTACATGTGACTGATTTCATGGTGTCGCTCTCTGAGAAGCTGCATAAATTATACCTCAGAATACTCAGTCTGGGAGGAAGCAAGGAAAAGAATTTATTCCCCAGCTCCTTTTTCCTACTAGTCAAATATTTGCTCCTTCAAGCATGAACTTCCCTTACTTTGGGGCTTTAGATGTGTGAGTGCCAAGCAGGACTCTGCAGCACGCAAAGCCTTGGGGATAACAAGAAATCCTGAGGCAAGAGGCAGGCTGCTCTACACACGAGCGTAAGCTGAGCTACTGTAAGACCATAGCTCCTGGAAGTCGGCAGAAGCTCAGGCAGAGCTGGTTCACACGGTGACAACTAAAACGAGGGGCAGGGGACAAGATCCAAGAGGATCTCATGGGGTGCACGAGAGGGGTCCGCCACAGCCCACCCCTTGCACTGCTCAGACAGCCTTGTTTCTTGCTTGTGTCTGGCTCCCACTTTACTGTAGGGAGCCCCCATTTTTGTGAGAACAAAATTGCCTTGATTCTTCCCTGAGATATTAGGTACCAGTCTAATTAACTAGAGAGTCTCTTTCAAGGTGGTGGCCAGAAGCAGCTTCTGAAGATGAAAGCGAGAGGGTCAGTTAATTAAGCTAGAGCCCCTTTTGCTAGCTCTGGTTTTAAAACGTAATTGAATCTGACGACCCCCTCCTCCCTCGGCTGTGCTGTCTATATTTCTCCCACATGTGGCCAGCACATCGGTTGGTCTGGATGGCTTGCCTGGGAGGCTGACTCTGTTGAATACAAAGAGGTACATGCTCTGCTCCCACAAGACGTCTGAGCTCTCGTGGAGCTGAAATTGCTACGATCTCCCATTTGCGATTATTACGTGTCACAGAAGTACTAGAGATTCCCCAGTCAAGTCCTTGGGTTCCCGACATAGTCTCCCTGCTCCCCTCACTTTCTCCCTCATTACGTGGAAGCAACTCTGGCTTCTCATGGTGAGCAAGTTCGATTACCCTCACAAGTTCAGGAATTATATGTTTTTGCCTGCTGGTCTATTGGCATGAAGACCCAAAGCAAGCAGGTGACAGTCACAGTTTCAAGTTCAGCATAGTTCTTACTGTCTCTCCACATGGAACCAGACTCCACTGTCTCTGATAAACAGGATCTCTCACCCAGCAGGAGCTAAGGCTGTAGGGTAGAGTCACGGAGAGGGAGGGCGAGAAGGCCAATCCTACTTCCCCCTCTTGGCTCCTTGGTCCATGTATTGAAGCTATTGGATCACAGACCATGAAATAGGTTTTAGTTCAAAATACACCACATCCTGAAGGAGAGTGCTCCAAGTGTGTATTATCCCTAGATGAGGACTTTAGATGAGCCTTTAACAGACTATTTCCTCAATTAACTCAGTCGTAGTTTTGGTGGATGTTTGGGGTACTTGGTAGGAACATTGAAGCTCATGGTTACGTGCCCATTGCCACACCTCCTTTTCTTGTAAAATAAGTTTTTGGGTCTTATGCAATGTTATATGAGGTTGCACGTTGGTAGGTTAGGCATGTGTGAGCTCTTAGCACTGCTATTCAGAAGCAACTGACCAATAATAATGGATTCCTGTGCCCTCCGAGACAGAAAGGGTTCAGTGTAATCAACCTACCACCAAATGCTTCCCTGACCTGAGCAACAGTCTGACGTCAAGAGGCCGGCTTCGTGGCAGTGTGTAGACCAGCCTTGGTGGGTGGGAGCCCACACTGTTGGTCCTGTGAATAACTGCTATCCCTGCCACCATGTTCACTTTGTCAGTGTGGGTTCATTGTGTCAGCACTAACGTAGTTTAAAAGAGTCTTGGTGACAACCACAAGAAGAGGCACCCATTCACCTTCTCAGGGGTGAACGCTCTCTGGTGGGTGTTAACTTGAATACAAAAGACACACATGCTTTCCCCCCCGCAATTCTTTAGGCCTTCATCCCCTGATTTCCCAGTCTTCTTCCTTTTCAGCGCCTGATGAATGAGTCAGGATGTTCACCGGTGCCGAGAAGTCTGTGTCTGTACACTTCAGGCCACTTCTCCCTGCATCCAAGAGGATGAGCAAGTGTGCTGCTACCAGGTCTGTCCTCTGGGCTGGCTGCTCTTCTCCATCACACGAGGGCCATCCCTGCGCGGGGCTGGCTCGTGGCGGTGGTTCGTTGTCAGTTAGCACCAACAGACAGTGTCGAGTTATATGTGAATCTGGCTGAGTTCTTTCCTCCTCTATCAGTTGTCCTAGGGAAACCCCCACAAAGCTATAGGTTTGAGCTGAAGAGACATCAGTACAGTAGAGGTAGATGATATGGAAGGCTGGGCCACCTCCTTTTGTGATTTATTTAGGCCTTCTGAGACTACTTTGGCCTGATTCCAAAAAAGCTGACTTCTACTAGACAATTGTTGCTGTGTTCACCTGACCTCATGACTTGGATGTGATCATTTTCAGCTTGTGATGGGGAGCTCAGGTCACGTAATCGCTTGGTATTCCATGGCTAGGCATTTCGTTTCTGCTAGGGTCCCGTGGTATGCTGGGAATTGTTTTCCAAATGGAAAGTAGCTTTCTGATGCAGAAGGTGTGGCCTTTTTTCAGAACCTTAGGTTCTGCACTGTGTTTCTCCGAGTGAAACTTGCCCATAGAACAACCTCGTCTAACGTGAGATCTTAAACATCATCCGATCTGCTGAGTTATAGGTAGGATATTCTGCTACCAGGGTTGCTACAGAGCTCTCTTATTCTTGGCCCTCTTCGAAACCAGCAGCCTTTTGAGACATCCAAAATTTTGGTCAGAGCGTTATTCTCTAGTGCGATATGTTCTACCTTAAAATCCAAAGAAGTCTACCAGCGCTGTACTTTTTTGGTTGGAGGTATAAAGTATAGCAACTTGACCTTTACCTTAGAAGGAATGACCTGGAATGCCTCAACTCACTGGACTGTGAAACTTCACTAATATGTCAGCCCCTTGAATCTTCTTACGGTTTGTCTCTCACCCTTAGTAGCACATATCTTACTAGGGCACCTACAGTACCCTCCTCTTCCTGCTCGCTGAGTCCAGCTAGTGAGCTGTCATTAACAGTGGACCATAATAATGTTCTGTGGAATTTTCAGATGATCAAGATCTCTGTGGTTTATATTGTGATGGAAAATTAACCTAGCCCCGGAGAAAGGAAGTGAATACATATTCCTACTGCTGTCTCTGTCATATGCAGGTGGCTGATTTTATCCTCCCATTGATGGGGATTGAGAACTATGAGTTTGCTGGCTCAGTAGCTGCATACCAAGTGCCAAAGGCTGTGTGAGTCTGCCTTAACAAAGACCCCCCAACCAGCACAGAAGCTGTGATTGGGGCTATCACCTATTTATGGTCATCCATCATCAGATGGCTTTTGCAGGGGCCACCCAAATAAATTAAATGGAGATGTGATGAGACCATGACTCTTACATCTTTTACATCTTTGGTGGTGGCGCTAGCCATGCAATTTCTATGGGACTTCGCTTCTGATTACTCTTCTGTTCGGTGCAGAAGGTGGGGAGCTGGTCCATTTCAGAGGCTTCCAGTTGTCCATTACTAGCATAATGACCCTGTTTCATAGGCCAGGGAACCAGTGTGAGGACTTTGCCAACTGCTAAGTACATCTGTCCCAATTTTACACCTGGAGACCAGGGATACAACCATAGAATGGGTCTGCAGGCCCAATGGTCCCATTGTGAGATGGACTAGGGCCAGGATTTTATTTTTCATCTGACCTCCGTGAGCTCTCTAACTTTAGGACTACAGTGGCATTTCAGGTCCCATGGGTTGGTGTCAGAACCCATATAGAAGAGTTCCTGAAAAGTCAGGATATTCTCCTTTCTCTAGTGCACATGTACCCTAGCAAAGGGCTACATGTCCCTACTGAGAAAACTCAGAGGAATGTTTGCCACGTATGCTTGCGGTGGCATTGCAGGGTCCTTATTTGAGGAGGCCCAGTCTTTAACCAGCGGGCTCTGTGACTGTGTTTGCCTTGGATCAAGAAAGTAAACGGGAACCGGGATTTCCCATTTCAGTGGCAGCCTTCTGCTGACCAGCTCTGGACCTTTTTTTAATACACAAGTTGAGAAACACTCTAGATGACTGTAGGAGAGAAGCACCATGACATATGAGCCATTGTCCAGTGTGCGCTGAAGCAGGTTCGTATCAGTTCACAGGTTTTGGTTGTGCATCTCTTCAGCTCGATGGTCAGCGAAGTCAGATCGGCAGCTTGAAAAGAATCATGATGGGAGAATTTAAATTATCGAAATTGGCAAATACTGCAAGCAGGATTTTTTCTGCTCCCCACCCCCTGAAGAACTAGTTGTTAAATGTTTACAAGCGCATGACCATCATTGCTACAGCTCCCTAATGGTTAAAGCACCTCGAATTCTACTCCGATCTTGCCGCCTATTACAGTAATCATGTCCACCATGCTTCTGACACCCAACCTTCACCATTCCCTTATCGTATCAAAATCACTGATACTCGGAATCCTTGTCCCAAGGCATCATCTCCCACGGCAATTTCAGCTTGCAGAGGAAAGCCGCCACTAAGCTTGTCACAGATGCTAGTGCCTCCCTCATCCAAGTACCTCCTTCATCCAAGACTTAGTGAAGGGCAGGGCAGGTCGTGGGTCCTCGGGTCCTGTAAGGACCTCCATTCTAACGTCCCTGCTCTTCTGATCCCTCGGGATTAGTTTTTCAATACTGTGCCAAGGAAGTTCCAGGATCTCCACCTCATTTACTACAGGCCATTATCATGTCCAAGTCCATAAGTCATCCCAACAGATTGGGAGGATAGGCTCTAGGTCTTCTCTGCAGAATATAGGCGAGGCCTCTAAGTCAAAAAATATTTCCTATTTAGTCTTCCATTTACTCCCCTCCCACCAGTATCCATTTCTACACACATTACTCTGGTTGCTTCTGGTACATGTTATTGAGGTTCTATAATTCTTTCAGCATGTTAGCTACTTCCTTCCAGACCAGTGACTATAATTCATTGCCTGGGCTGTGCTGAGATCTGGTCGCTGTATTAGTTTAAGATGTACAACCCAATTTTTTCACTTACATATGTTGTGAAGTGATTACCATCATACGTTTAGTTAAAATCCATCATTTTGCATTGGTAGAATAAAAAGAAAAGCAAAAAAAAATTTTTTCCTTGGGATGAGAATTTTCCTCCATTTAAAAAAATTAAATGAAACTTTTAATGAAGATTGTTTAAATTATTTTTTAAATTGTTATTTTTTCAATTAGAGTTGACATTCAATATTATATTAGTTTCAGGTGTACAACATAGTGCTTAAACATTTACCTAAATTTACGAAGTGATCTCCCTGATTAGTTTAGCACCCACCTGGCACTGTACATAGTTATTATGATATTATTGACTATATTCTCTATGCTGTACTTTACATACTCGTGATTATTTTATAACTACCAATTTTTACTTCTTAATCCCTTTACCTTTCTCACCCAGCCCCCCAACCCATCTGGCAATCCCCAGATTGTTCTATCTGTGAGTCTGTTTTCATTTTGTTTATCTGTTTATTTCATTCCTTAGATTCCACATATAAGTGAAATCATGTAGTATTTGTCTTTCTCTGTGTGACTTATTTCACTTAGCATAATACTCTCTAGTTCCATCAATGTTGTTGCAAGTGGTAAGATTTCATTTTTTATGGCTGAATAATATTCCATATATATGTACCACATCCTCTTTGTCCAGTCATCTATTGATGGGCACTTAAATTGCTTCCACATCTTGGCTATTGTGAATAGTGCTGCAGTGAACATAGGGGTGCATATATCTTTTAAAATTAGTGTTTTGGGTTTTCTTTAGATAAATACCCAGAAGTGGAATTGCTGGCTCATAAGGGAGTTCTATTTTG
>PVKZ01005939.1:0-41469 GCA_004027375.1 Macroglossus sobrinus | reverse complement strand
GTCTCCTGTTGCCAGATAAACACGGACGCCCAGTAAAACTTGACTTTCAGACGCTCGACAAATTGCTGTCGAGCAAACGCACGTCCATGCAGTGTTTCGAATCAAATTCCAAATTTAACGAAATATTATTTTTTTTCTCTTTTACTAAATCTGCTCGCCCTAACTGACTGCCTGCTCCATACCAGACTCTGACACGAGGAATAAAACGTAATCCCCACCCCCATGCATTTTTCAGCCCAGTAGAAGAGACAGACACCTAAGTAGACAAACACTGTGTTTCTAGAACCGACTAGAGCCACACCTGCTGGGAGGGGGGCAGGAGGGCCCCTGGGGGCGGATGCTGCATGTTTTGGGGGCACAGCTCAGAGGAGGCTTCCTGGAGGTTCTGTCTTGCACTGGACCGCAGCGTAGGCGGGGACCTTGTCTTCTTAGGACGCGCTGTCTGACCGTATACCGCTGAGGCCGGGCAAACCCTTATTATTCTCTTCCTAGTGTAAAGCTTCACGTCTTGGTGAATTCTCACTCAACGGCTGTGATTCAGCTCTTGCTACTTTTCCTGAGCGATGCAGATGTACCAAGCGGTGCTCTGTGGCCTCACACTTTGTTTACTGGGTACGCGTCTCATATCGCCCGCTGAAAACGAGACTGGCATCCTAAACAGTGATTCACAGTCAGTGACGATGCCAGGGCATCTGTGTTCTTTAGCGTCACCCCCAGTCTCTGTGTGCCCAGCTGTGTGCCCCCGCCTCAGCCGCCAGGTGTCCCAGAGGCAGGCGATGGCACTTGGGTCTGCGATTTCCCCCTGGATTTGCTGCGTGACAGGTGCCATCTGGTTCTGCCCTCCCGCTTGCCTGGAACAGCTTTCGGCAAGGTCAGCGACATCCTTGTAACGTCCTTGCCATGCTCTCGGGCTCTGGGGTCTGCGGCCCATGGCTCTCTGTAGGTGGTGAACCCTTTCTCTTCCAGCTGCTGCCCCTGGGTTTCTACGTCTCAGGTGTTCCTTGTTCCCTACCTGCCCCCCACCCCCGCCCGACTGTACCCCGAGCCTCTTCCTCTGCTGCTGCTCTTCTCCACCAGCCTTCTCAGCCTAAGGAGCTCCCAAGATTCCGTCTCCCGTCTGCTTCCTTTTCGCTGTATTCCCTCCCTGGACCCTTTGAGCCTTCTCGGGCATTGCCACCGTCACCTCTGTTAGCGTGACGAGACCCTCACCTCCAGCCCTGATCCTCCGCCGAGGTCCGGGCCCTGAATTCCCACCATCTTCGGTCGTCTGCATCTGGGCGGTGGGCCATTCTCTCCAGCTGCTGGTGCCCACACCTGCCTTCTCCGTGGCAGCCAAGGGGCTCGCTGGCGTCCACATTTGGGTTGGGAAGCAGCCAGTGTGTAAGCAAGGGTTCCCACCCTGTAATGCAGTCAGCACACTCGAATTGCATCTCCCTCTCTGGACCGGACTCACCAGTTTGGTTTGGAGAGGACCCTGGTGGAGGGCGATGATCGCTCGTCGAGAATTATCCAATGAATCAACTAACTCTCGGTTACCAGTGACAGAAAATGAGCTAAGGCCTGCTTCTGTTAAAAAGAGATTTCTCTCTAATCACCAATCTGCAAACTCCTGGGGTATGTCCTGGCGTCGGCCATAACAGGCTCCAGTGACTCCACCAACGTCCTCAAACCTGGCATTGGTTCTCTGAGTCGCTCAGCTCAGCACCTCCTCACTGGTTCTGTTCATTGCAGCCCGCTCATCACAGCGGCAAGACAGCGGCCACTGACTTGGGTCTCGTGTCCCCTCCCCTCCAGCCCCCGTGCGGGCATTCTCGTCCTTGACCGTGGAAACAGGAGTCCCCAGACTGGGTCTCTCGGAACTAATGTGGGTCACGGGTTCACATTCGAAATGATCAGTGTCGCCATAGGAATGAAATAAGTAACTGCAAGGAGTCCCCAACACCCCTGGCCGCAGACCAGCACCGGTCCGTGGCCTGTTAGCGCAGCAGGAGGTGAGTGGCGGGCAAGCCAGCAAAGCTTCATCTGCATTTGCAGCCGCTCCCCAGAGCTGGCATCGCCGCCTCAGCTCCGCCTCAGATCATCGGGCATTAGATGCTCATAGGAGCACCGGTCCCTGGTGTCATAAAGGTTGAGGACCGCTGGAATAAGTGACTTATCAAGCTGGGCCATGGGTCAGCCTTTGGTACTGGGAGGAGGAGGAGGAGGTCAGCCACAATCACCAGGATGGGGTGTGAGAGCGGTGACCCCCCTGGAGCCCCTTGGGTTCGGGGACTAGCAGAAATGGCAGGTGTCTAGTCAGCTGCGTGAACGCATCCCTTCAGTTCTCCAGGAGACGCTTCGTGGCAGCTGGCACCACCATCGTTCTAGGACTAATAGGCGATAAGATCTGACCTTCAGCTGTGGAAGTACCTTTGAAAGGACCTCGGGTGTCACAGCTGTTATCCGCAGTTGCTGACTACGGGGCCATAATGCTCCTTATCTGACATGAGGCGTCCAGATGTCTTACTGCAAAGCACGCCAGGCATCGGCCAACGTGTAGGGAATATTTTTAAACTCCGAGGGCATGTCCGCAAATAGAAAAATCGAGATTTGAAAAAAAGTAGTCCAAACGCCATTTTTCTCAAAAGTTGAATTACTTTTAAATCGTGACTGTGTAGAAGTTCGCTCTTATATTCTTTTAAAAATAGTAAGTAAATGAACAGGGAAAGCAAGGTTTCCGGGAGGGATATTTAAAGCAGTAAAGGCTGGGAAGTTCCTCTGACCTCTTAGTATAAATTTACCTCTAAGTTCCGATGTGGTTTAGGACGCTGGGGGGCTGGGTGGGAAGGGCCGAGGGAAACCTCCACATTCTCTTGGTGATAAGGAGACAAGACCCAGCCAGAGAAACGGGGCTTGTCACTGTCATATCATCAGTCTCCCCATCATGCCAGATTTTAAATTTATGTGGGTAAGGAGGCTACGGAGTAAGTTCACGAGGTAGGACTGCCCCTCTTTGGTGGTTTTTCAGGGATGAGAGGATGGCGACCCTCTAGACTCTCGGGGCCTGAAGGAATCTCCCCCCGAGACATGGGCAGTCACCAGAGACGAGCTGGACCAGGCCAGCCCCGACCCAGCTCAGTTCCTGACAGGTGGGGGGTTTACCACGTTGGTGTAGTCTGCCCACAAAAGAAAGGCTAGTCTCTCTCCGGTAGAACACATCCTCCGGAGCCTGTGAACTACTTGGATATACAATGTCTGGCATGAAATAAAAAATAACCAGACATGCAAGCAAAAGGAGGGAGAGAGAAATTTCATCGTGAAAAGAGAGACCCGCCATCATTCTGTTTGGAGTCATTTATTTCCCTTTCATCTTAAAAACTTTAGAATTGGTTCAAAATATGTACCACTGAAATGACTGGAGCTAAAATCAGACAGACAAAAATCGCATCACAGCGGTGATTTATTAAACAATCTTTGAAATAAAACCAAAATAAAGTACCCGTTTTAAGTGTATAGTTCAATCAGTTTTGACAAATGTATACACCCACGAAAGATGATTGACAGTTTTCATCATCCCCCAAATTGTCTTTGCGATCAATCTCTCCCATCAACTCTGGCTCCGATCTATATATTTTTTTTTTTATCACTAACTTCTCTCTTCTAGAAATTCATGCAACATGTACTCTTGTGTCTCGCTTCCTTCGATAAGCATAACGTTTTTGAGATTCGTCGGTGTCATTCTTGGTATCACAGTAACTCATCACTGGGTAGCCCACAGTGTGTTTGTTTATACCTCCCCCCGTTGATGGATATGTGGGTCGATTCAGGTGTGGAGCGATTGAGAATAAAGCCGTTACGATTATCCCTGCGTAAATGGTTGTATAGACACATTTTTTCATTTCTCTTGGGAACATAGTAGGGGCAGAATTCTCGTTTCAAATGCTAACTAAGTTCACACTCAGCTTTCTAAGAAGTCACATCACATCCCAGAGTGGCCGTGCCATTTTGCTTTCCTGCTAGCAGGACACGTGCCCTGGCTCGTGTGACTGTCACCGGCACCTGCGTTCTCGGTCTTTGATCTCCCAGTCATCCTCATGGACCAGTGTCAATACCTCACGTGTCTTTAGTTCACGGTTCCTTAATATCCAATGAGGCCAGCCATGTTTATGTGCATTTATGGGCCATTCAGATAGCTTATATTTTTGGTAAATACTTGTTCAAAAAATTGTGCCCACTTTTAAAGGGGTTGTTTATACTCTTCTAAGTGGTAATAGTTATGTGCGTATTCTAGATAGAAATCCTTTCTATTGCCAATATTTCCCTCACTCTGTGGCTTAACTTTATCTTTCTTAATTGCATCTTTCGATGAGCAGAATTTTAAAAATTTAGAATTCCATTTATCAAATAGTACTTGGTTTTCTACAGTTTATCATTTTCCACCCTTTAACTTTTAACCTGTCTGCATTTTTATGTTAAAAGTGCATTTCTTGCTGACGGCATACAAATAAGTCTTGTTTTTGACACAAGCTGACTATCTCTGCCATCGATTTGGATCATTTGCATCTAATGTGATGATTGATAGAGTTAGCTTTATTGAAGGGGTTGCTATTTATTTTCTCCTCTTCCAGCTGTTTTTATGTTCACTTTTTCTACTTTGTTTTGGATTAATGTAGGGATTTTTTTTAAGTTTTTTTTTTCCTGCACTGTTTTCTCTTTGTTTTGTCTTCATCGATTGGTTGATTAATTGATCGATGGCGCGTGCATGAGGCATAGCCTTTCTCGTCTGACCACAGAGTCAAAAAATGATTTGGCTGTGTATTTTCTCAGTTCTCCCAAGAATGATACGTAAGCAGCACCACTCAAGTTCATAAGGAAGAAGTTAATGTATTATGTATAATGGACATCTTAGGACATTGCAGCTTATCTCTGGGGGCGGCCAGATTGAGGAAGGCTATGGGATTTACAATACGCTTCTTTACCCTATTCATCGCCTACTGTCAAATTATATTATACAATGGCGGGAGAATTAAAAAATGCCTTTGGCCTAGAACCTTCATCCTTCCGTGAGCCATCCGCTCTGAAGCATTCATGTACTGGTGGTCTCGCAATGAGAAGAAGCAAGGTGGGCGTTACCCTGCAGTGAATCCAGGAGCCTAAGGCACCACGGGAAAAAAGGCTTTGCTGTGCTTGATGAGTCTGTCTCAAAGCACGCACGTGGGTAAGCCAGGATTCAAAACACACTGCTTCTTTTCCTGTCCTGTTGTACACAAATAATTTCCTTTTTCCATCCTCCCTAGTTTTGCTCACAGCGTGATACTTCACCTCAGATGCTTCCCACGAGCTAGGGATGGGAGAAGACCTTCTTAATTGCCCTAAATGAGTATCTTGAGGAAAAAAAAAGTGCTGTGTGTAACTCTTCTCTTCTTAGGAAGTAATTTAACGACCTGTCTCGGGAAATGGCACGGGACCCTTATCTAGGCTGCTACATTAGTCTTCTTAATCGGATTTCTACAGCTCTTTAACTATCCCCACTAATCACGCAAGAGCAATTTAGTGAAAAAGGGAGACGACAGTTTTGCTTAGAAAAGCTCTACAAACGTTCGTACTTTCCCAGCTCAGCGACAGCAGCGATAAAAGCAGCTGCTGTTTTAATCGTGACGTGCAGAGGGTAGCACGAGCAACTGGCGATGCCGGGAGGATGAAAAGCAGACCGGGCAGAATGGGGGTTTCACCAGCCGCCAAGGAAAAGGAGTATCTCTGTCTCCTGCAACAGCCGTGGCTCACGCTGTCCTTAAAGAAACGCTGACATCCCGTATGCAGAAGTGTTCAGCGCGTCAGACGGACAGAGCTGTCACATCAGTCCTCTCTCCTCACTCTCTTACCGTCACCCAAGCCTCAGGGTCCCCGCAGCACCAGCCTTCCACTTTGTACCTTCCTTGGTTTCTGGTCTTCTTTTATCCTTAATGTGCAGCCTTGTCCCCTGTTCCTTTGTCCCCTGTTCCTGTCCCTTTGCTCCTCTCCTGTATAAGTCACTTCTTTCCTAGCGTCACCACCATTGTGCTCAACTGGTAGAAATTGGACGTAGTGACTATTTCACTGTATTAAGACTCAACAATCTACACGGGTTAGACATTTATAATTCTGGAAAGAGACATTCTTCGGTAAGGGTATATACGTATAGCCTATTTAAAAACTCTTTTTCTTTCTTTCTAAAGTTATTTTCCAGTGGAGATTTTTAAATTTAGCCTAAGATGATCCTCTCCTTTGGTGGTTTTTCTTCTTAAAAAGATCTGAGTGCACACCGGCTTTAGACAGGAGACAACTGTGCTTTTGCTTTAAATTTATAGAGAGCATTTCAAACTCTTAAGCCCCCTTCCACCCCCCCTGTACTTTGGGCCTGTCTCGACTCATTATCCTAAGTGTCCTCGTGTAAGGGGTGAGTTCTGTGTTCGTTTTTATCATAATAATTTCTGGTTTTGCTAAAACTCATTTATCATTCTCAAAATATCATAAAAGACCAATTACTTTCTGGAAAAAAAAAATGCTGACTTTCCGTTTTCAGGCCAAAGTCCACGAGATTGCATGCAAAAGAAGCACGGATCCAGAAGCCTATCTGTGACCACAAGAGCAAGTTAGTATGGATTACATCGGGGCCCCCACCCCGGAGAGGGGGCATCCGGGGGCTGGAGGCCGAGCTCGCAGCGTCTGGCACGGAAACAGATGTGGTGAAGCCGAGGGAGCAGTTGAAAGGATACAAGCATTGGGGTGGGGGGCACGATGAGCGGGGAGCAGGGTCTGAGGAACAATGAGAGAATTAAGCCAAATGATTATTTGATTTAAGCATCAGAATTGGATGACCTCGAGAAACCCTCTGGAGAACACGCTACAGATTGCTGCTTCTCCAGAGAATGTCGCAATCTTAGATAAGGCCAGGATGTTTTTATAACACGATTTGGACTTGAAATGTGTCTTAAGTGGCTCAAGCTGTCCCACGGCCATGATGCATGCTGCCCATGCATGTTCCTTAAAGTGGCAAGAGAGGACGTGATACGGTGCGGGCCACAGGCTGCAGACTCAGGTTAGGGGGCAGAGTGCGAACCGTGCCTTGAGACCAGGAAAGATGTAAGAGCATCCACCAAGGGGGACATCTACTTGGATGAGAGGGGACAAAAAAATGTTTTTGTCTTCTGGGTATTTCTCAGGGGGCTCATAAGGGTCCCCGCCTTTCCATCGCTCGGGATTTAATGCATACTTTGGATGATCGTCCTCAAATCTTCCTGCCAATCGGGCACACCCTACGCGCCTTGATCTCACATAAATATACACACCCCTCAAAAGTCCACTGTTCCCGCAATACCACCCCCACGTTCCTTTCGCCTGTCTCCAAGTTTTTGCACATTTGACCATGACACATCCCAGTTCCTTCCTCCCACCGGCAGGCCCTGCTTTTTCTCTAAACGAGAACGGAAGGTTAGCTCTTCCAGAAACCCCCCCCCCCCCGGATTAAATACACATGAATCTCTTTTCCAGGGGACCAGCCTGTCCGGGCCTGAGTGAAACTGCTTCCCACGGACATAGATTGAACGTAGTTTTATGTTGGCAAGTGTTCTTCGATTCAAAGGTGGTCTTAAAAAATACATAATACATCTGTTTGTATAAATGAAATAACAAGAGAGAGTGCATTGTGTAAGCCAGTGGGTTGTTAGGACTTATTAAGTTATAGACCATCTGGTTAAAGATGGCTATTGATGAGGAAAAATGTTAAACCAAGGTTTCTCAACTGTTAACATTCTGGACTGGATAATTCTTTGCTGAGAGGGGTGGGGGCCGTTACGTGCATTATGGGGTGTTTAGCAGCATCTCTCGCCGAGTCATGATAATTAAAAATGTATCAAAACAGTGCCACGTGTCCCCTGAGGGGCAGAATCATCTCAGGCAAATAACTACTCATTTCGACCTACCTGTTGAAATAGTGGCTTGTTTTGAATCCTTGGTTTTATTCGGCAGACAAAGCCGAAAAGCCCTGTTGGCAGAAAGCTTTGAGCCTCCTCGGAAGCTGCTCTTTGTCATCGTGATATAGTTGTGGAGTCTCATGGAATATGCCAGCAACATTCGTATTTCAGCAGCACTTACTCTGTGGACGTGTGAATCACACGCTCACCTTATGAAGACCTCGGCATCACGGTTTTAAAGTTTGCTTTGATTTTTCTGTTTAGAATTTTATTCTCCAGTCAGATTAGTTTTGTGTGTGTGTGTGTGTGTGTGTGTGTGTGTGTGTGTGTGTTGCCTATTTAAAAAAAAATGAGAAGTCCTTTGTTCCTAAGATCTGCAGTAAATAAAATCGGAGTCTTGCATCAATAGCAGAAATGCTGAAGCAGTATTTCATGTTCCAAAAATGACTTTTGACCATGAATTATATGGAGCTATGTAATCAATCATTTCTTTGTAGAAATCATTTTTCTCTCCCAGTTGTTAAATTAGGGTTCAGATACATGCTAAAGTGCTTGCCATTGTTAGGTGGTAACTCTCAGCTCGGAGGTCCTGACTTTTGGGGAGCAGGAAGAGCCTCACTGATAGAATCAGCGTGGATAGCAGCCACTTTGATGCCTCTCCCCGCTCTGCACATCACCAGGCCACCAGCACCCAGGTCCTCTCAGGTGGCCTGGGGGCAGGCAGGTGGAGGAAGGAGCAGCCACCTGCCTTCTCCCCTGGGCCTCCTGGGAGCTTCACCTCTGACCCTGACTCCGGCTCTCGGCCAGCGTGAGGGGACAGCAGCTGTGTGTGCGATTTAGAGCATTAAATGGTGAGAACTCCCCGTGAGGTTCTTCCAGCTGCCAAATGTTGCATGCTGACACCTTAGGACACAGAAGGTTGCACGTGTCACAGGTGAATTCACAATATTTTATCCTACGAAGGCGCAGGGAATGGGGAAGAGAGTGAAAGGGAATAATTTGAAGGTGGCGAAGAGAGTGGGGGTGACGTGGGATGCGAGAGAAGAAAAGCCGATTGGCAATGGCAGTAAAACGGAGAGAGAATAATATGGAAAATTCCAGCGGAGTGCTCAGATGCGTGTTATTGCTTTATTGGGAGTCAGGGTGACTTAGGACAAAATCTGTGGGAAGGAAATGGATGTGGAGTATATAGTTCTGCCCGTTATGAGCCTGGGGACCTCGAGCAAGTCGCTTAATCTCCCCGAGTTTTTCTTCTTCACCTATAAAGTGGGTGTCTTCAGCTCTGGGGTCCCAGCACCGCCCACAGCGCCTGGCATGCACTAGATGGTTAACAGATCTGTGGAATGAATGGGTGACAATGAAGAGATGGGTAGATCCAGACGAATCTGAACTGTATCTCTAGCGACTGGGTTCTAGGTAGGCACAGCAAGGGCTGAGCCCGTGGAATCCTCTTCTTCCAGTTGGAAAATATGACACTGGAAATAAAGGCATCGAAGGTGGACATGGGCGGTGTGTAAAGTCCTGAGAACTCATTCATTGGATTATCCTAATTTCTTCTCTCTAGTGAATGTTACAGCATGCCGCTAATATTCATTTAGAGGTTCCCACATGGTAACCTTCTTTAGTCCTTTCTGAATCTCTGAGCATCTGTCAAAGGCAATTTTTTCTTTTGCCTCAGGAAAGCTTTTATATTTTTTAATGCGATCTGTTGCTTATGAGTTCTCTCAACTTTTGTCCATCAGAAACTATCCTTTATGGCACCTTCAATTTTGAAGGATATTTCATGGGATCTAGAACTCTAGGTGGGAATTATTTTCTTTAAGTACTACAATATATTCCATTGTTTTCTGTGCTGTCATCTGTCAATTATTGTTGCGTCCTTTAAGATGCTGTGGCTTTTTTTCTCTTTCATCTCCATTTTTCAGCAACTCTTAGGTCTAGGAATTTTTTTTTATTATTATAGAGCCTGGGATTTATGGTGTTTTTAGAATAATACAGGTCTTGATGTCTTTCGCCAGTTTTGGAATATTTCAAGTTATTTTTCTTTCACGTATTGTTTTCTCTTGTCTCCTTTTCTGCGTCTCTACATCGCCTTCAAATGGGGTTTGGTACCTTTTCACAGCTTTAGTAGTTGTTTTCGGTAGGAGGATGAGTCCAGATTACTCAGACTATCATCGTCAGAAGCAGAACCCCTCCATTCTCATACCATCCTTTGAGGGATCATGTCATATCACATCGTGTGGCGCCTGTGTCATTTTTATACCCATTCTCCTGCGGTGAACGTGTAGGTGTTTTCAGACTTTTCAATATGAACTCTAGCAAATGTTTTTCTGCTTTTGTTTGTGCATGCTTCTCTGGTTATCTCCTGTAGATGAATTCTTGGGAGTGGAATTACTGAATCAAAGATATGTATATTTTTAAGGAGCATCACAGCTACTTGCAGATTATATCATAGAATTTACACTTCCGCCAGCTGTGCATGAAAGTGCTCATTTCTCGACACTTTAGAAACACCAGAATTTGTACCTTAAGACGCCTGATACGACCCCAGATAGCCACCAGGTTGGCCCAAAGCGTCATGGCTTAAAAGTTTTCCCTTAGTTGAAATGATGAGTCGAAACTCAGGAGATAAATCAGTAAGTAAAATGAAAAGGTCTACAGTTCAATAAAAAATAAAAAAATAGCTCAGCAGGTCTAGGATGGGGAATTCGGGACACATAATAACAGCTCACAGGATGAAGTGCTAGATGAGAAACTAATCCACTCCCGGACTGAGCTTATAGACCTCGAGGGTACAGATCAGGGAGGATAAGGAGTGTCGCCAACTCTCAGTGAGGTGACTCGACTCTGAAATGTTAAACTGCAGCTGCATTTGGAGAACCTGATCCCCGTGAGGTGGCTCAGAGCAGAGTCCCAGAAGCCGACTGGCCTGTGACTGCGCCACACGGAGGAGAGTCGCATGCATGGGGTGCCTCGCCCCCACAAAGGTGCGTTTGGCTGAGGGGACGAGGACTTGGCATGACTTTGAAAAATGTCGTTCTTTTCAACAAGATAGTTAAAAATAAGGAACGGGCAGTTACCTACCAAATAATCTATTTTTATAAAGGTTTTGGCACAGTGTCCTGCTGTCCCCCCCACACACAGGGAGGGCTCAGGGCCCGCTGTTGTCTTCAGTCACTGCCTTTCACGGAATCTACCTGCCAGAAGCTCGAACCATCCTCAGCAGGCACAGCGTGTAGACACACGGTGTCCACACGGTGTGTTTCCGTGCCGTTTACTGCTTCATCGCAGGGGTTTCTACTTAGCTCTTGTTGTCGGATGAAGAGAGAGCGGCTCGCCTCCCCTCCACCCCGCTCCCCATCGTTTTGTTTCTGTTGCTTTTCTTTGCAAACAGCATCCTTCGAGGACAGGCCAACAAAACGTGCAGATCAAAAGGGGGTCGGTGTGTGAGCATGATGTTTCGGGTGAGAGACAGAGCACCCTGGAATTACTGAGAAGGGATTTATTATTAACCTTGCCTGCTTACTCAGATAACTGTGATTGACAGTTTGGATGAGGTTCTCGGGAGTAATTTTTTTTACAAAAACAATTTCAGTAGAAGAACAGACATAAATACCTGTGCGTGTATATTTTTGTGATCGGATGTTATGGTTTGTAACCAAACGGAAATAGAGTGTAAGAAGAGAACTGTTTTTGCCAGATTGGGGGGCAAAACAGATTCTTAGACAAAGGAACAGCGGTATATCAACGCAAAGGGCAGCGTGCGGTAACCCTTCCTGTCACCCATGTCACGGTCTCCCCACGGGCCCGCCCTGTCCAACTATTGACTTAAACCAGGTCATTTAATCCTCCCAGCTGGCATTGTTATGATTTACGAGTGCGGAAACGGGGTCTCAGGGAGGCTAACGATCACTAAATCACAGAGCTAGTAAGTCACAGGGCTTCGATGTGACCTCAGGTCCGTGTGATTCGAATTTATGTGGGGGTTGAGGGGGAGGCTCTAATGAAAAATGAGTTCTAGTTCGGGGTAACGCTCCCGGTGGTCATCACCGGCCACTTCCTTTACCTCCTCCCAAGGCCGAATTTTCTATGTGTAAAGAATTAGCGAGGAAAGCTGTCACTGAAACTTGGTGACATGCGACGGTGTTTACAGTTCCTTATTTGAAGGCACCTTTGGGTAAGATCCCGTTGTATGCTTAAGACAAATCCAGACACACGCACACACGATTTTGTTTTTACAAAATGTCTCCCAGCCCCTCACACAACTGAAATCTTCCTGAACTACTTACTCCCTTTGAAGTTGTAGCAAATGAAAGATGTTCCAGCGGGACTTCGGGGACCCCTGGGTGACACTGTATTTCTAGAAAGTAATGGGATTTTGGTTGTCATGGGTTAGAAACGCTGTTGGTCAGATCTGAATTATTCATGCTCACATGTCAGCTGTCAGCTGTCTTGTCTCGTCTTTCTCTGCTTTGACTTTTGTCACATCAACATCGCTTTGTTCTAAGGTCTGGCTAAGCTGATTAGTTGTCTATTTATGCGTCACTGTGGTAAGGGCATTCGTAAGAACAGGGCCACTGTGTCCTGTTCCCAGCAGGACAGGAAGGGGGAGCCGGCACTCCTGGCTGTCCTCTCAAAGGAAGAGGTGCAAACAGTCCCACTGCAGAAAATGGGGGCACTGCGGTGACCACGGACTGCATTTACTGTGTCTCCTTAGAGGCGACCGGTCCCGTGCTGGTAGAAATCCTGCAGTTTCTACAGGGGCCTCTTAAAAGCTCTCTCACTGACACGCTAATGGTCTACTTCAAGATGGGCTCAGCCAGGAAAGCTCAAAATAACGCATTTGTGCTCATTCCAGCCTTGGTCTCAGCAAGGGCTGGCTTTTCTATTTTGGCATAAAAATTGTATTAAGAGTGAACTTAAATACCTAACTTTGTCACCACAGTAACAAATTAGCTAAGACACTCACTCATCCAGTAGAAGAAGACGTTTTTATGACTTTGAACTTTGTGGCCAAGGTCAAGTTTGATTAGCAGGGTAGACAACCTGCAGTGAGCACAGTATCTGTGCTGAGCATGTCCTATTAGGTAAAGGAATGAGTGAGCAACATTTTATAATGTGTCGATCAAGTTAACAAACCGATCATGATTGATTTTGTGCTCTGGATGTACGAGAAATCAATGCCTAAGATATGCCAATGAATTCTCAACGTTGGCTAAGGCTTCAGGGAGCTTGTAGCCTAGTGAGTATCAGCCATGGACAGACCTGACGGCACCACAGGAGGGCTCCCTGGAGCATGTGGGGGGCCCTTTTGAGATGGGGAGTCAGTAGTGCAGGAGGTAGAAGAGGCAAGAGAAGGCAAGTGTGCTTGCCCGTTCTTCCCACACAGATTTCGAATCACCCTGGTTGTGTTACCTTCCATTTGACTCAGACCAGGGATTGTGAACTCGAATGCCACCAGGCCCAGGCTGGTGTTATGAACGAGTGAGGCTGGCCAGGCGTGAGATGACGGGTGGACTGTGCCCCTAGCCCTCCACGTGCAAATACACAAGGGCACAGTTGGGCTGGGACACCTGGTGGCTTTAACTTAGTTTTCGCCCATGTTGCCACCAGAAGTGCAAGCCTTGGGTTCTCTTGGTCTGATCTATTTCCTGCCCCCCACCCCAAGAAACTATATGTACAGATGTACCTGTGAATTCTCCTCGCAGACGTTAGCAACTAAATCGAACTGAGAGCATTTGGTGACACTCACTTCGGGGCCCAGTCCACAACAGCTGCCCGCTGACTGGGCCTCATGGATCCCCACCCTGTGAAGGTCGGTCTGGCACAGGGCTTCTCAGTGTGGCCCCCGAACCAGCAGCTTCAGCATCACCTGGGAGCCTGTTGGAAGCGCAGATGCCAGGCCCGCCCAGGCCTGCCGGCTCGGAAACGCCACGACGGGCCCCTGTGACCTGTGTTTCAACAAGCCGTCGGGCGATTCTGATGCTCGCTCAAGTTGGAGAATATTTTTTACATTTTTTTTAACGCCTGAGAAAATATGAAATGAATACTATGTCACAGTCCATAAAATTATATGAAGTTCAAATTTCAGTATTCGTAAATGAGGTTGTATTGGCACTTAGCGGCCACGCTCATTCATTTACGTGTCGTCTGTGGCCGGTTTTACACGGCAGTGGCGGAGCTGAGTGTGGCCTACGGAGCTTAAAATATTTATTGGCTGGCCCATTACAGAGAATGTTGGTCAGCCCTAGAGCATTGAGTGGGGGTGGCGGGAGAGCTGGCAGACTGAGGAGGAGGAGGAGGGGTACTAAGGGTCCCCCGTTTCATTCCCTGGAAGACAGGGGAAGTGTAATTGGAGACTGGCGATCACACGACAGCTCAGGGGACAGTGCCTGGGACTGGGTGATGGGACAGTGGGCGGAGGAGAGCTGCATGAGGACTCTGCAGCAGGAATAGAAACATCCAAACCAACAGTCCCCAGCCTGTGTGGCCCCAGGGACCGGTGCTCCCATGAGCATCTAAGGCCTGAGGATGAGGATCTGAGGCGGAGCTGAGGCGGTGATGCTGGTGCCGGGGAGCGGATGCAGACACAGATGAAGTTACTCTTGCTCACCCGCCACTCACCTCCCGCTGTGCGGCCTGGTTCCTAACGAGCCATGGACCAGTGGACCAGTACCTCTCTGTGGCCTGGGGTATAGGGACACCTGCTATAGAGAATTTTAATGAGTTTGAGGCCAATTAAAGACAATTGCCGAGAAGCAAAATCTCGATGGATTGAGAAGATGCTCCAGAGAATGGCAGTTTTGTGGCTTATTTTCAACATTAGAATCAAAGCAGGAGACCAGGAGGGTCATATGAACCCCACCGGTGGTAGGTTAAGGGGACGGGGAAAAGTAGAATGGAGAGACACTGCTTTTACATTGATGGGGACAGGATAGTTAATAGCTAACATTTACAGCACGTAAGGATGGTCTGCGTGGGACACAGTAACAGGGAGGGGTCTGTGGTCTCCTGCTCTGGTGCAGAGGTGTGCCCTGAGGCTACTCTGACATCTCACGTATGTTATCTTAGGTGCAGAAAAACTCACAGATAGGCTCACTTAAAGTACAGGCTGACCTTTGTAAAGGAAGCTACAGGCCTGGGACGATCTGCTTTTAGTTGGGAATTTTTATACTTGGACTAAACTTTCGGGCTCTGAGCTCATAGGGCCCACCATGCTGGCCTCCCCTGAGCTCGTCGGGGTTAGTATGTGGCCCCTTTTGAGCCTACACTTTCCCCCTTTTGATCATAAATCAATTCAAAAGGTACATGAATGACCAGCCTCTTGGCTGGGTGATGTCATCGGTCCCACACTGCTCGGAAGGCGCATTCCTGGAAGTGTTAGTGTCGTCATTTTGTCTTGCTGACAAGGCGGACCGTTGGGGACGGGGCAAGACCGTAACCTCGGACGGAAGTGAAGGCTGAATTTTTCTCAGAAGAGAAAGGCGGGAAAATGGGAGGCGGCCAGAGCTTATAGGCATTCGTTAAGAAACAGCATTCTGGATCATTTCTCACATGTGAGCTATCATGATCCAAGTTTTGCTGTTTGTCTTACTTTACTGTATTTCGCATTTAGTATAACATTTACTCATAGTCTGAGGTCACGCCATATACCTCTCTGGTTTTCATGATCTGATTATGAGATGGGTTCCCATTTGCTGCTCTTGTTATTATTATTACTATATTATTATTATTATAATATAATATAATATAATTATAATATAATATAATATAATATAATATAATATAATATAATATAATATAATAATATATTATTATAATATAATATAATATAATAATATATTATTATATAATATAATATAATATAATATAATATAATATTTTTATTATATTAATATAATATAATATAATAATAATATTATTATTATTATTATTTTAATAGGGCACATCCTCCCATGGGAAGCCGTCAAGTGTCATTCATTATTAGTCTGATTCCTGCTGGTTGTACAATTGAGATCTGTAACTTTAAGGTTTAATCAGGACCAAGGCAATAAGAACACAATGGCGTAAATTACAGTTACCACCTCAAAATTCAGAGGCTGGGAGGACTGTAAGGGTTTCATGATGAATCTCCTGGGCTTCTGCAGCCTTTTTTTTTTTTTATGACCATTTCAGCTTCCACCTGAATTAATACAGCTAGTGTCCTCCCTGGGTTAAAGAGAAACCATGTTCCCATGATCGGATTCTAGCATTGATACATAAAATTCTCAGCGTCCTCTTCCACTACCCTTTTTCAATTTCTCTTGTTCTTCTTGGGTTTTCTCTTTTTACTCAGAAATAAGCAAGTTATTAGGACAATGTACTTCCTTTTAACTTCTCTCAAACACACACGTATCCTTTCTCTTCCTCCTGCGATGACATTCTTTCTAAGTTTCAGAAGAGAGAGTATTATCGATAATACAGAGGTGATTTTACATACCTTCGGCAGTTATGAACGGTGGGGCTATAAAGGAACAAGGTTTGAGAGAAGCCCACAGAACACGTATCACCATTATTACGACTGATATTGTTCGCGGACAAGTCAAGACAATCGAACAAATGGTTATTTAAGTTCGGCATCAGTTTGTAGGTTCACAGGCCTTCTCGACGTCTTGGGACAGCTGTCTGCCTTTGACGTCAATGGCTTCTCATCCTCAAAGAGTCTTCGAGGTGCTCGAGGTGAAGGCGAGTGTTGGGGGCTGAAGTCCACTCGCTGTTGGCACGTTTGGTTTTATGAGAAATGAGAGTCATAGAGTTAACACCTTTGAGTTGAGCTGCACGTGGATGAGTCAGTAACATCCGATAAGGGCCCCTCTGGCGGGGTTGGAGAGAGTCTTTCATGGATGCCTTTTCCAAAATCTCCTGCTTGTAAGGCATGGTCTGTGAAGTCTTTCTCCGGGGAATGGGTGAGTTAGTTATTTATCAGTGTCTCCAAGCTGGTTAATAAGTCCTTGATGATAACACAGACTGTCTCCCCTTAGTGAGGTTGTCCACACGTCCCTCAGGGTGACCAAAGGAGTAGGTCTCAGGTGAGGGGAGCACTGTAGAGGGAGCTTTCAGCAAAGGGAGATTATTAGAACCTTCTGGAAATTCACCTCGTTGGGTTTTAATCGTATCATCGATACGTCCCACCAACCCAGAGAACTGGGTGTGATCAGGACAATGAAAATGCTGCAGAATGGGCCACATGCTATGGATGGACTGCTCTGTGTGCCCAGAGAAATGAGTCCCTCGGGTGCTCTGTGACTCAGAGCGAATTCCCCATTATGGAGTGTGTTTGTTTTTTTTCAATAATAATGGACCTACCATTAAGGCTGTGGTCTGCTGCGAGGGGATGCTTCCAGCCCGTGAAGAAACATCACCACCAGCGCACAGTTGTATCTTTGAGATGGTGGCATCGGGATGGAACCAATTACCTTACCCCAGATGGGTCTGAGGGGGAGGAAAATGCCCTTGGGACCCATGGAGTGATTCCCCAGGGTTATATTTAGGACAAGTAGAGCATCTGCTGCACACCTTATGAGCTATCCTGGGAGAAGTGTCCAGGAATATTGATTACTTGATGCAGCCATCTTTTTGGGCCCCTGGTGTTAGCTCACGCTCGTGCTGAGGTGGAGGTAATGAAGCCCCTGTGAGTATTGTTGGTTTTTGATTGGATCTGAGCTGTATCTCTTTGTCTGGCTCAAAGCTGCCCCTTCCTATTGCCATCTTCCCTTTCCTTCTTCTGCAGCTGTCCCTTGGAACTGTAACCGAGAGTCTTTTATTGATTTCAGAGGGAGGAGAGACATCCTCAGGGCTGCTTGTTGGCTGCTTATTGTACTTGTGTAGCTGTCGCATCAGCGAGATAATAATAATTATTATTTTTTTGCTCCCATGGCGGCCGCTGTAGAATGACCTAGAATTTTGATAATTGCCAGCTGTCTCGGTTGTTGTATGACATCTAATAATTCTGCAACCTCTGGGCTGCATGGGGACATTCAGAGCCTCTCTGCTTCCACCACCTTCCGAAGATGGAAACTACACCAAAGGCGTAGCGATGATCCGTGTGAAGTATCAGCTATTCGCTCTTTGGCCGCTGACAAGCTCCAGTTACAGCAATTCATTCCGCTTGTCAGGCAGGCCTCACCCAGGTCAAGAAGCACCTTCGACTATGCCCACTAGGGAAGCGGGTGCACATTTTAATAAGACACACAGAAGCTCAGTGGCATCCCTGTTCCTCCTACAGACGAGGCCACCTGGAAACCAGGGGCAGTCAGCGCTGTCAGTGGGAGCTTTCCGTTAGCCATTCCCCGGCGTGAAAGGAACTCAGTAAGCAAAATGCATTGTGGGTGTCCCCATTCTGCAAGGAAGGTGACAGAGTTGCCAGGTTGAGACCGTCGGTCCCATCCGGTTATAGCAAGATGGGGTGATGAAAGCTGGAGCGCTTTGTAAGATGGCAGTGCTGGATGCGATGAGAGCTCAGTGAAGGGCCAACGGAGTGAAAAGCATAAGTGAGAGGGAACCCATCACCATTTCTCCCGTTAGTTTGCGGGACGTGGCGGTAGCAGAGGGGGCTGGGCTGTCAGGCAGGCAGGGAGCCCTCTGGCGACCGAGTCTAACTGCTGACCACAGCATCCTACAGACCGGTGACAACCTCGGCATCTTTGAGCTGAGGCTCCTAAAGCATTTCCTTTATTCACATGTATGTTTATGACTCAGGCGTCCCAGGGAAACACTTCCTCCAGCGCTGCTTCAGCCCCACTTCCCTTTTGGTCCCATTGGGCTGGACCAGGTCGATCTCATTTTAATAAGACGCACAGAGGCTGGGCCGTCGATGAAATCTTCGAAACCTAATTGTGACAGTATCTAGTCAGACTCAGGGACCCTCTGCGCTGTTCTCTGTTTGTTTTTGGAGGAGGAAAGGATATTATTCCTCTAAGTCTCTCTGGGTTGATTAGTGGCCTATCTTTAGATCTTAGATGACCAAGGTTTTTTACTTGGGGTCAACGGAATCAAAGCTGGTCCTTTGAGACCCTCTGTCCCTGTATGGCTATTGCAACGGGTAAATTGTGTCCTCTTAGGAGCCTAATATGTCCTAGAGCATAAAAGTAAATCATTCGTACATTGGAATTCCTGGGAAATGCAACATCATTTAAATCACCTGTTAGTATCTGAGAGAAATAGTGAGGAATCTTTGCACATCCCTGGGGAACTACTGTCCAGGTACACGCGTCGTCTTCCCAGGTGAAAGCAAACAGGTATTTCCTGTCTGCCCATCCACCCCACCAACACACACAGAGGAATGCTGGAAAAGGTACTATATAAATCTATCACTGAAAAATATTGGCAGTCCATAGGAATAGCTGACAATAGGTGGATGTCTTTATTTACAACTATGAGATCCGTTGTACATCTCCATCCTTTCTCATTGGGTTTCTTTACTGGAAGGACAGGAGAATTACAGGGGCTCATGCATGCAATTAGAAGCCCCCTTTTTAAGTAACTTTTATAATGGGCTCAATTGTCGGTAGCGCATCAGGTCTTAAAGGATATGGGTGAATATTAGGTAGAGGCAAAGTATTGTCAGTAGTTACTTTCATAGGAGTGGCTGATTCAGTCTTGCCAATATCTGTCCCAGAAAAGGCTCAGAGTTACGTTGGAACATCCAGTCATAAATGTTCAGTCTCAAGATTAGTTTCCTCATGTGGAGATTCCTTTAAAATTATTTTTCTCCAAGCTGGTTCAGTATCTGATTCCCTGAGTTCTAAGTACATTTCACCCTCTGGGAAAAGGATACACGGGTGTCCTTGGTTTCAGGTGAACGGGAGCAGATTTGACGAGTAATCATGTGCACTGCCCCATAACATTCTGATTTAAAAACAGACATGGGTCGATCAGCTGTCCCTACCATTTGTGCAGAAGCTTAGACCAAGGGAGAGGACAGCTTCATTGGGTGGGATCGGCAACAGATAAAGTGTCTCCAGCATCTTCAAGGAGCTCCGTGGTTTCCCCATTTACGGTGACTTCAGTTTCTCCTAAAGTATCAGTGTAGGTCTGGGAGCAGCCCCATGCGTGCTTCTGTTTGCTTCCTGCTTCTGAACCCCATGTCAGTCTTCTGCGGTCTTTCTTAGGGTGACCTGACTTTTTACCATGAAAGCGCTGGCACAGTGTCCAGTGGACGCATCTCGTGGGGTGTCTGCACCACACGTGTTAGGCTCGAGAGAGGTCAGAGCTGGAGATTTGGAACTGGGGTGGGGGTAGGTCTTTTAGATTGGGGACAACGTTTTCCATACGTGTCATTGGGTTTATGGCCGGCTATCATTAGATTAGGACACAATCTTAACAGGAAGAGAGTTAGAGCTAAGTCTTCATTCAGCAAAGTCTTCTGATTAAGGACCTGTGGGTCCCGGAGCCAAACCAGGGTCGAGATGGAACGCTGCATCCCCAGGGGGTGCAAAGTCCCACGAGCCCAGGGAAGTGGCGTCCACGAGGTGGCTCTCCGTGGGTCGCCTGCCTTCTCGATGTGCTCCTCTCAGTCCCAGGTGGCCAGGCTGCCTCTGTGTCCCTGCAGCCCCGTATCCCTGGGCGCCCCGTCCTCCCGATGATGGGTAGGCCGCCCCGTGTCTTTCCTTCTTCCTGCTCTTTCTCTTTCCTGATTCTGGGGTCCACACACCCTGAGAAACAAAACGACAGGCAGGCGATGGAATTCCGAGCTGGCAGTCACACTCCAAGTTTTGTCCGAAGCTGTGGAAGGCGACGTCTCAGAGATCTCCAGGAGGCTTTTAGTATGCGTTTTCATCGAGCATGAGGGCGTGTTTTGCAAAAAGTCAGCAATTCTCTGTGATGCGGTTTGTAATACAAAAACGTGTTTGCCTGAGCTTCCGCTAGTATTACTTGGCAGAGCTGCTGTGATCGATAGCAGGGTCGCTTTTGAAGAGGTTTATTATATGCTGCTAATGTTGACTCGAAAGAGATTACAGTGATGCTTGAAGAACAGCCCTCAGCGTTTGGAGAGGAGATTCTAGAAGGCAGTTTGCATGCCACACACTCAACAGCTGAAGCTATTAGCTTCCTCTGACTGACAGTCTTGAAATGGCATTGTAGGGGGGAAAAAATGGTACACAAATGTTTCCAGACGTTAGATTAGTGAGATAAATGAACTTTATTAACTTTCTAGTTAATAAGGACAGGGCGTGCTGCTTCACGGCTGCGTCTTGTAAGACCAGGCAAGCCATTCTAGAAAACCAATGCCCTGTGCCATTTCCCAATATTATAATGTCCCTGATGGCGCCAGCAAGCCAGTCTCGGAAAGCGTGGTCTTTAAAATGCCTCACTGCAGAGTGAAGCGCGTCCACACGTTGTGTGCTGCATCCACGTGGGTCTTACAGAACCTTCTGTCTCCTTCTGTGGTACCCGTCACACAGACACGGCTCTCCTTCCCATGAGGAAGAAGGGAAGAGCCACGGTTTCAGTCACGTCCCCAGGAAGTGGCCCCACACCTGAGCCGTGAAACAGGCCCCCCAGCTAGCAAATATGTAATAATTCTGTTGGAAAGCTTGTATGCTCTAAAAACAAACAAACAAACAAACTCATTTATGAAGCCCACTTAGATCTAAATACAAAGAGCACAGAAGGGTCGGATTTTGGATAAACAGCAATCAATAATACGTGGAATGGTATTTCGTCACTGTCCCGCCATGAAGCAGCGGTTTCACGTGTGACCGGATTTCTGTGATAAACACGCATTTTCATCGTGTGGTGCATGGTGGTTTCTGAGCAAACATTCTGCCCGTGGGAACTCTCAGTCCTCCTGATCGTGTCGGTTTTCTGTTGCCGCAGGAACAACCTACCCCCATGGAAGCGGCTTTGAGCGGTGCCCATTCTCATCTCCCTGTCGTGCAGGTCAGGAGCCCGGGGGCCTGGCTGGGTTTTCGGCCTCTCATCCCACCAGGTGAAAATCAGGGTGCCGGAGCGGGGTGCAGTTAGTTATTTCACAGAGTCCCCCAAATGCAATATTTTAATATTGTTCTGCTTGAAGAATTAAGTCCCTCTGAGCTTCCAGTTTCGACAGCTGGCATGAGCGACTTTGGCTCTGAACTGACGGCTGTCTTAGACCTGGCAGCCCGGACGTCGTGATGAGCGTGACCTTGGTGAGCGACCCCACGTTGTATTCTTGTAATGCGATTCCCTCCCTTCCGCCGGCTCACTGCCGCCTTAGGTCAACTTCATGGTCAAGTTCATGTTTTTCTAAGTCACTGACAATTGGCTGTTCTTTAAGGACATAGAAACACCAAGAAGACGATGCCGTGCATCATTTCAGCCATCGGAGAGAAGGAAGGCTGTTAGCTTTACTGCATCCGCAGAAAGCCGCATTTACTGACTCAAGATGTTTGCAAGCATCACGAGCAAAATAATTTAAACGCAAGTTTGGGCGAGCTCCCGACTGCACAAATTAAAGAAGGGTGGCACAGGATAGATAACGCCAAGAAGGAAGAAAGATCAGCTCTAGCTAGCTGATCGATCACTTTTCAGACGTCTGTTTATACGTCCGGTTGAGTCGGATGGGGTGGCCAAGTGCCCCGTTGGAAACCCCAGAGAGAGCGGAGGGGGACGGAGGGTCCAGGTGACAGGCAGCTGGGTCCTGGCCACAGCCTTCCTTTGCCACCTGCTTGGGGGCCCATCTTAACTCATTTCTGTGAAGAACTTCTTTGCCAGAAACCAGACCTTAAGCTTGGTCTTCCACCCCACCAGAACATGCAAAATATAAATATTCCTTGGATAAGCTACCCAACAGGGGCCAACAGGGCGGGGGATTCTAAGATTCTGGTAACATTTTGCTTTCTCAGTTGGGAACCCTGATGATTATTTTATTGTTGTCATTTTACCTTGTACTTATGCATTTTCTATACTCCTTGGATATATTTTTTCCGATTAAAAAAATAGGAGTATAATGATTGCCAAAACATGACTGGCCTATCGCTCAGCATTTAATCGATTTATTCAGCAAATGAAATTCTTTAAGCATTCAGTAAAACACACATTTCCATTAGGGTAAGCTAGCCATCATTTTTACGAAAAGGATTGCTGTATTTAATCAGCACTGGTTCATTATGTATAAAAAAATCCAAAGAAAATGGAATGAATAGATGCTCTTAAACTAAGAAATCTAATGTAATTAGTGCTTTTGACTTAAAATAGCTCTCTGTTTGTCTCCATTGATTTCACCTGTATCATTCAGAGCCCAACTAAAATGCATGCATAAAGATCTTTTTGCCTCCCTGGGGGAAAGAAAAAAAAGTATGTGTTTGAAAGATGTACACTTGGAATGTTATAACAGCCTCCTGTAGGGACTTTATATGGGATTACTACAAATGTTAGTGTTTAAACTAGCTCGATTTCATGAGGGAATAGAAGTGTACAGCAGATATTTCATTTCTGTTCACAAACATAACTGTCAGAATTTCTGTTTAAGATAGTGATGTGTGGGTCACTATCGCGGGCAAACACAATTTATGGTTAAAATAACTAAGTTATTTACATACGCCTATAAAGCACATGCAAATGTACACGCGTACACTGGGTCCATCGTGGCAGAATCATGCAGCCTTTTTTGCTCTAATGTTTCATTGGAAACATAATTAATAATGTTTGTTTTTCTGAGATATAATTAATGACCACAAAATACAAAACCTGGAGAGAACATTCTGTGCGTTTATTAATTAAATCTAAGCATCAGAAATGCAGGCCTTGCAAACACTGTTACACACTACATTAAAATTTGTAAAAGTGATGTGTTTAATGTTGCATAGAATAGGAATAGTGACATTAATTTTAAAAGTTCAACAAACACTCAGAAATGCACACAATGCTTATAAGTACCAGACAACATGAAAATATAGCGGTTAAGAAGTAGGAATTTTACAAGATCACCAGCCGTGGAACACAAGATGTTTAAACTCAGAAAATATACATGAGCATTTCACGTATATGGAATTGGCCAGTTTTACTCTCTCAAAGCCTAAAAACTACTTAAAAATAATATCACTCATCAATTAAAGTCGAGAAGTGGCTTCTTAAAGCCCATGAATTAAACCTTGGGTTCTCAAGGAATTCTGTGCCACGAAGGCACCGATATTCAGAACAGGCAGCAGTTGGAGGATGCCAGTTTGTGGTCTCTATAACTGACTCAGGATGTACAATGAAGGTGAAAGTTCCTTTGGAGACGGAAAAGTTCAATGCCACACTCTCCAGCACGGCCCCTTGTCACTCCCGGCTCTTGCAATGTGCCCAGTGCGACTGACGAACTAATTGCTTTCACTTTAATTAATTTAAATGTACATAGCCGTATGCTGCCACATTAGACGCGGGAAACCGCAGGAAGACGTGTGAGGGGCTGACCTCAAAATCAAGGGGAAGGTGTTTAACCCTTCACGGTGCTGCTCCCATGCACGGCGTTCGTCGAGGCCGGCTTGAACGTCGTGTCAGAACTCACGTGGCCCTCGGTTGTGGTTTTGTTTCATGTTAGCTGAGGATTATTAATATTGGATGTTGGAACTGACCATCCAGTTCCTCTCCCCGCGGTGTCTCAGGACGTAGCGTGCGGTCCGCGAACGCGCAGGGCGGCTGAGACGCTCTGCAGTCAGGAAGCCTTTGGAAGCCTGGAGTTGTCATCAAGCCTTTCAAATATGGGGCCTTGGAAAACCGCATGGGACCTGCTTCTTCTCAGATGGCTAGGCGGGCATCAAAACCCAAAGGCCTTGCAAAGCGAGGCAGACGAAACGGACGCAGTCGATGCCCGTGTGTCGGGGGTGGCGATGTCTGATGAACGCCGACGGGCTGCTGGTGGCCCCTGCCCAGCACCGACTGTGACGGCCAGGTGCGCCTGGGCCTGAGGTGCCAGTTCCGGGCGTGACCCAACCCTCCTTTTTTCTTTTTCCCTGGCTTTATTGAAATAGAGGAGACAATTAGTTGCTTGTATTTACCTTGTAATACAATTCGATGGTTTTTTTTTTCCCCAATTATAGATGTGACATGATAATATATTACTTTCCTTTGATCAGCACTTTGTTGTTTTCAAGCCGCAAAGGAAGCTAAGTTTCTTCCCTGGGCTGCGACGGCCTGTGCAGCTCCGCTCTGCAGGTTTGATGAGGCTGACTGCAAGCTGGGTGACATCACCCCCGCCCTGCCCCTGGCACCGCAGCCTGGGCCAGCGGGCCGCACCGTCAGGCCAAACACTGAAGCCAGCCGAAGGGTCTCCACACACGATCAGAACGAAACACAGCATTCGTTCTTAAAAATAAACGTTAAAAATGTTCAGTTCTCTTAGTGAGAAGTGCCCCGTGGATGTGTAAAGCCCCCTTGTGAGACATGTCGGCCTGGGTGAGGGAGGGCTGCCCTTGATGGCCAGTCCCCAGGGTCCCTGAGGGTACACGGAGGAGGACAGCAGAGGGGGCTCCGTTAGGATACGCTGGGGGCGGCTGGTGGATTTGCCCTGGGTCAGGACTCAGCTCAGCAGGGGTGTGTGTGTGTGTGTGTGTGGCATAGTTGACCACCCAAGTTTAGGCTGGAGAGAACCCAGGGGAAGAGGTATAGGTTAAGGGACACTGCCACCAGGTATGTTCTTAGAGCAAGAACTTCCGGGCAGAACAGAGAATACAGGTGCTTGGTCCACACTGACACCCGGCTGAGGACCCAAGGGAGACGAGAAGGGGGAGTCTGCCTAGCAAGAGGGAGAAGAGTTTGGTAGGGCTGTTGGCCCGATTCATTCATTCCTTCATTCACCAAATATTCATCGAGCTTCTATTATTGAGTCTGGCTCCTTCGCGGACATGGGAACAAGTGGACCCACGAGCGAGCACACTGAATTCTCGCAAGCAGGAAGGAGAGTCTTCCTTGCGAGGAGGAAAAGGACAGGAGACTGGAGGAGAGAACACCCGGGGGGCGGGGGGAGGGGATGCAAATGGATGAGGAGCGAGGTGAGGCTTCTTGGCATTATCCGCGTTGAAGCCGGGACCGAGACGAGCTGGGCGGGCCGCAGTGCAGGTGGAGGGGGCGACACGTGCAGGGGCCCAGGGCTGCAGAGGAGGTGGGCGTGTGCGAGGGCCTGGCGAGGCCAGGGAGACGAGGGCCCGGTGAGGGAGGAGGGACGTGGAATGGGTGCGGAGGGAGGCGGGGGCCACGTTAGGAGCTGGCATCGAACCATCCAGCGGGCTCCTGATGGGCAGTGGATGAGGTGTAGGTTGAGAGCTATCCGTCCACTGCTGTTGGATAACGAACTGGGGGGAAGACGAGGGTGGACATGGAGAGGCCCGGGGTAGAAAGGATTTGCGGTGACCCAGGTGAGAGGAGACAGCTCTGGGCCGGAGCCTATGCCGGGGCGTCACCTGTCGCCAGGACAGCGGGGGATGAGTGCCACAGGGCAGCGCATCAGGACCAGTCTCTGGGTTAGGTGGGGCCGGTGAGGGGAGGGGGGGCTGCAAGGGGCACCTCAGATTCCTGGCATGAGCCGTTGGGGGAAAGAGGGCGCCCTGTGTAGAGACGGGGAAACTGAGGAAGGAGTTGATCGTGGGAAAGTGGCGTAGGATCAGGAAGTGCTCCCCAGGTGTGTGGCCGAAGGAAGAGTCTGCAAAAGCCAGGAGCACGGGACACGCCCGTGCCATCTAGGAGGGCGTATGATGCGTTTTCCCAGGAGTGTCCCTCTGTCCTGGCCCCCTCCGCTCGGGGTCTCAGGATGGTCCCCAAGGGACGGTGTCTTTTTCTCGCCCTCCACCGACGAGGTCTGCGGAGCTGATTCCGTTACTCACAAGTCAAAGGGAAATAAATATGTTTTCAACCGTCCTTTCTTATTTATCTTCCAGAATCACCCAGAAGTGTTGACTGTTCGGATACAACTGAAAACCAGAGAGCTGATCCTAGACCTGGAACGAAACGAGTGAGTCCCGTGAATTCTCGTTCATTGCGCGACGGGAGAGGGTTACGAGAGCGTGGCCCGAACGTGCCGTGTGACTTACGTCGGCGTTTAGGGCAGCGGGACGGAGCTCGTGGGTCCACGATGCAGATTGGGGTTTGAGGCCAGAATTAACTTCAGACAATAATGGTCCAATAGAAAATGAACACTTTTTATCACTCAAGGAAAGAACTTTCTCACTCAGCTGGTTTTTCTCATAGTTCTGATGTTTCTTTTTTTTTTTTTCCAAAGCTTCATTTTTTTCAGGATCACTGTTAAGCATCCCCTTTCTGCTCCAAGATGGTGTTCTGTAATTAGCTGACTTTTGGCAGTTCCTGGGTTATATAAGGACAGACCGCTTCAGCTGGAGAGAAATGCTTTTTTTTTTCCCCCTGAGAAATACCTAGACTTTATTTTATCTCCCCAAATTTGTCTCCAGTGGTATAAAATATTTATTTTATCTTTTCATTTAAAATTTGGCCCCCTCCCTTTTTTTTTTTTTTTTTTTTTTGCAGAAGTATATGAATTTCCAGGAAATGGGATTATATTTGTTTCTGGAGCACATGGGTATTGTTGCATGTTTTGTCTGCGTTCCCAGTATAAAACTGTCAGCTTTAAGGCAGAAGTAAGAACAAGTCGTATTTTTGTCATCTTTTACACGCATGGCTGTCCCCGTGGGTTACAGATCGCCTCAGATCTAAAGAACTCCTCCTCATTCTGTCTGCCTAGCACCAGAAAATAATGAAGCTCTTCTAATAAGCGTCCTGTACTTAAAGCCACACATCCAGTTCCCAGGTCCCGTTTTCTTTCTCTTCCCAAACTATCGGTTCCTTTGCCTCCCCTGTCAGCGAAACGCTGGGGTTTCTTTTGTTCTTGTTTTGCTTTGCTTTGCTGAAATGACAGCCTCACTGGATTGGGTTCCGCCAGCGATCTCTAGACCCAGAAATCTGCCTCTTGGTATTTCTTGCATGTTCACCCGTCACCATTGTGCTTTCGTGAGGGGTGTGTGGGCTTTCAGTGCCCCTTGGGACTTGAGGACCTGATCAGGGATAATCAGGGAGCTGGACAGAAATCTGTAGGTTGCTTCTGGTATGTCTCTCTTAGCCCAGGAAATATTTTCAGGCTATTTATATTTTTTTCACGTAAGAGTATCTCAGGACATTTTAAGTTTTGTGCATTTCTGTTTGTATGTGGTTTTGAAAACATCTCAGTGGACAAAACTAGGTATTCTCTGAAAGAGCAGAAAAAGATAAGGCTCTTGGTGGCTGAGTGTTTCCTCGATAAAGTTTGGGGACTGGCATTGGATTTGGGAAGCGTGTTTCCCACGGAGGGCTGTGGCAGGTATCATGTGTGGGGCCGATCCTGCACCTTCAGACTGTGTGTCTCCCTACAGCAGGTGGAGGAGCCGAAAAAGACTTCATAAAATCCTCAGTTATTTGTTTTTGCTACAAAGGGAATATGTGTCCAGTGCTGTAAGGGAAAAAAAAAAAAGGGAACAAAGGAAAGACCATAAAAGAAAAAAATGTATTCCTACTGCCTAATATTTTGTGGATGTTCATACAGCATTTTTTTTTATAAGTCAGGTGTGCATCTTATCTTATGTCTTCCAAGTTCCTATCGCGGTCTGCGTGAAATTCACCCCACTTCTTCATCCAGCTTTACGATGGACACACTTTTTCATATCAAAATGCCCATCGTAGAGCCCTCTGGTCCTTTGAGTCTGTAAATGGCTGAATAGCCTTGTTCGTGGTTTTCTCTGAAAATGATTTACTTTTCATTAAGGGGCAGAGCCTAATGCATGTTGACTCCCAGGCAGTGGCTAATTTGTACGGAAGATCATTTTAAAAAGCATCTCGATTTGTTCACTCTTGATTCTGGGTCTTTCACGAAATAATCTCAAAATGAGAAACACGGAAAGCATAAAAGCTCTCCCTGATTTATTTCTCTCTTCCCAACCTTACCATCAACCTACACTTTAGGAAATATATGGAGAATGTTTACTAGAACCTTCTATGGCTTTATTTTAATCATACCACTTGTACCGATTGTAGAGATGTCGTTCTGATAAAAATACCATTTTCATAATGAGAGCATGCCAATATTATTATTTTAATAAAGCATTCCCCAAAATACTTCGACATAACAATATTTTGGAAAAAGGTTACATGTCAGTTTTATATGGCCTTCACTTTTGAGACCACTGAATACTGAAAAATCTAAGTTTTATAAGGAAAGTGGAAGGCTTGTATGCTGCTAACTCTTAATGCTGTCGGACTCAAAACTTAGTTAATTATCAGTATAAAATAGAATTTTTACTTCTCGTAGCCTTTGGCCCAACATATCCAATTACAGAACTTATCTGCACGAAGCTACAAGCACCCAAACATCAAAGTGCAAGCAAGAGTCATTTCAATATTTCTCAACCAGCACGGTGGAGAGCTGACCAATCAGAATGGTACCCTGTTCTAGCGCCTGCAGGCTGGGAGGCAGCCCTGCATATGTGGATGTTCACTGCAGAATGTTTTACCTCGAAATGCGTCAATAGGAGATGAATTAAGTACATCTCCACCCAGCTCTGAAATAAAGCACGACAGAGCACTGAAGGATGATGCTCGAGATCCTCGTTATAAAAACACTCATGATACAATCAACGTCAATAGCATGTTAGATAACAGTTTACATTTGAAATTGTACACGTGTACGTCTGTCTCTGAGGAGTAAGATTATAGAAGACGCTGGCTTTTCTTATCGACTTCATGTCTAGAACAAGAAAATACTATTTAAAAAGAGAATGTTTTACATTAAAGGGGGGAAAAGCTGCTGCAAAAACTTAAATATGTTTGACGAGAAGAATGTTGACATATTTATTGCTCCTGAGGAGGAAACGCTGCATTTTAGGGGGGCCCCGTGCCGCTTTCGAAGGGCGAAGCAGCTCTACCCACCGAATATTGGGTATTGAACGACCTAGAAATCTGTGTTAACGAAAAACCTGCTTAGAAGTTGAGACTGAAGCAGGTGGTGGCCTCGGCACCTTAAATCACCGGAGCCATAACCTGAAGTGAAAGCTGGAAAGTCGCCCAGGTGACCCCTCTCAGAAGTCCTTCCTGTGTCACCTCCCCCTGCCCTCCACCCGCCAGAAAGTGGAGCCGAGCTGGTGTCACACAGTTATTTCAGGGACTCTCATTTCTCTTCCTTCCAGTATCTCTCGTGTGTGCGGAGATCGGGGGCTGTTCGCTTAAGTCTGTGGGGCCGTAATCGAATGTGTGAAGAAAGCACAGGCTTCCGTGGGGAATGTTTCTCAGTGTCGCTCTGTGCCAGGGACAGGGACCTGCGGGCACCTGCCGTGTGGCTCCTGTCTCCACATGGCCCCCGCGTGGTCACCGCGGGCTGTCGGGCCAGCCCGAAGCAGGCGCGCTCTGCACGAGGGCATCGTTGGCCGAAACGCTTTCTCACGGGCTGTGGAAAGGAGTAGACAGCTGGCGAAGGTTCGAGAGAGAAGGGACAGAAATCCACGAGCGGTTGCATGCATGGGGTAGGGAAAGGCGGGTGCGCAGGCCAGTGTGTGCACACGGACGGCTAGAACAGCCATGCCCCTGCTCAGCAGAGAGGATGCTCGGGAAGGACCACGGCCTTGCCCTTGGAGCGGTGGTCAGGGACTCGACCACGTGGCTTGTCGTGGGCGTGGCCCTCAGACTCTCGGGGGACGGTGGACGTTTGGGTCTAACAGAACCTAGTTTGGCAGTGACCTGGGGAGGGTTGGCACGTGGAATGGGCCTGGGGAGGGTTTTGACGTGGAGCTGAGCGTGGCGTTCTCTAGGGGAGTCGTGGGTGTTTGCGGCTGACTGGTAGGTACAGCAGCATCTGGGGGCTGGGACCCGAGGGCCTGGGCAGGGCGGAACATGGCAAGGCCGTGGCCATGGCTTTGAGAGTATCTGAACAGCTGTCACCGCCCAAGGCCACATCAGTGCTTCACGTAACTTCTGGGTGGGATCCACGTGGGGATGCCCGTGGCCTCCAGGCTCACTCCCAAGCCCCGTTCCTATTTTCTGTCTCCTTGAAGTGGCATGCCCCTTTACCGGGAGCAAATCAGAGACCCTCGCCCTCCTTCAAGTCCCAGGCATTGTCTTGGGGACCACCAGCATCCCGGGGAGCTTATGAAAAAACAGCAGTCAGACCCCCGCCCCCACTTCTCCGGGTCGAGCCAGAATCTCCAGCTGTAGGGCCTGGCAATCTGCATGTTTAACACATTTCCCCAAGGAGCTGTGTTCATACTTTAATTGGGCCATGATGAAGCTATTGAGGAAATCCCCGGATGGCCTCGTGAAGCTATTTCAATCTAGATTCATTTAAACAAAATGAAAACTTTAGTTCCTGGAGTCGCACTAGCCACAGGCCAAGTGCCTGTAGCCACAAACAGCTGCAGGCACATTTCTGTCACAGCAGGGGTTACGGTTGGCTAGCTCAGGAAGGCAGCTCCATCCAGCTTGGGGGTTCTGTCTCAGCTGATGCATCCCTAAGGGACTGTTTCCTGGAGGGAGGGACCACACCTCGTTAGGTCACATGATTCCCAGGGCTGATCAGCTCCCGCCCCTGCCTCAGGGAATTGGGGGAACCCGTGGGCCACCTCTGCTCGTGAGGAAGTGGGCAAGGGATAGTAGGAACTGTAGACTCACAGAATTGACGCAGACTCCACAACTGCGGCCGTCATCGAGAGCAAACGCCTTCCCGTCTGAGTTAAAATCTCTCCACCTTCACCCTGAGACTTTTCTCATTGGACGAGATTCTCCTTCCCGAGTAAGAACTACATTCCCTTGAGCTGCTCTCTTCGTCTCCGTCTTTGAAGTTCCACGCCCGTCGGGAAACGTCAGAGCACCGTCTTTAGAGGGTTGTGTCCCCCATCTTGACTTCAGTTGAAAATGCCTCCACTGGTTGAGATCAAGCTTTTCAGGATTCCAGTTGGGGAACGTGGTGTCCTCGAGGGGACCTCTGTGCACATCTGAAAAGGGCATTGGTGTGGAAGTGGAGGTTCCCGTCGAGTGCATCGCCTGCAGCCCTTTACGGCTTGGGCTGCGGGTGTATGATTTCCCGATGAAAACCCCGCTGCACCCTCAGAGGTGCTCTCGGGAACGCTGCATCCCAAGTGATGATGACGGTTGTCCCGGCCACTTCCAGGTGCACTCTGGTGGCCGATGGGAGAGTCGGCGCTCTCCCGGGGGCTGTCACTGCACCGCCCCCTGCCCCGCAGTGTGGCCGGGCGTGGCCGCCGCGGTGCAGGGGTGTGCGGGCGCCTCGCTTTGTGGACAACTTTCTCGTTGTCGCCACAGAAAGGACACGACGCTTGTTTGTGTGACAGACTGAGACCCTTCTTCTTCGTCGCTGCTCACGTAAGACAGTAAAACCCAGTCTCCGGAGAGCGTGGGACACTTTCGGCGGTTGGGTTCTTTGCCTTGGGATGTAAACACATCTCCATTCTGAATTTGATTGCTACGCCCGAGTCTCTTTTAACAGAAAGGTTCCCACCCTCTCTCTCTCATTCTCGCAGCTGGAATCTTGCGGTCTTTGCAAATGAAACCAGGTGGCTGGCCCAGCAGAGATCTCTACAGGGTCAACGTTGCTGATTTCAGCCCTGTGGTGTCTGTCCCCTAGCCTGTTCCTCTGGCCCCTGAGCTGTCCGCCAACCAGTAGTGAGGTGTGTGGCCTCACGTGGACACACACTCTGGCTTTTTGGCGGAACTGCATCCCGGGTGGCACTGAGCCTTCTCCTGTGTCACGTCGGGAGTTCTGGGCCCTCTGCTCGTCTCACTCTTGCAACATTAGCTTGGAGTCCAGACATCGCCTGTCCCTTGGGGGGTTATTTCCATGCCAAGGACAACAGCCAATTAAAGCCACTGTCTCTCTCTGACAAGCAGAGTGAGTCAGACCTGAGAGAAATGGCAGCACTTTCCTGAAAGACCCATGGCCTGAAAAGACTCAGAGGGCGGCCACGTGTGCACAGGCACCTGAGAGCTGACAACAACAGAGAGAGGGAGGAGATTGAAAACCGCTACGAAGTGGTCACTTCTTCCTCTCGGCGGGCCAGCGGCTTTCGCTGCGGGGTGCAGCGGGTTTAACAAGAGCAGAGAACAAGCGTTCCTTTATTCTGTGTGATTGTCTTCCTTATTAAAAACATGTGGGCAGATAGAAGATGATATAACGCCAAACCCCACAGCGTGAGAATTATTTCGGGAGATGATTTATTTATACAGAGTCTTTTTCCCAACACTTCTAAGTCCACGTCTTCAGTTTCAACTGGCCTAGGAGATTTTGTTGATTAATGTCTTGGTTTTCTTTGAAAATCTGACGGGCTCCAGTGGAGATCCACTCCGTGTTATGTTGGGGGCCGAGCGGTACCTCCTTGCTACAGAAATTCCCCCAGGAGACGCGGGGGACGGTCGTTATGGGCAGTTTGCACAAAGTTAAGCATTATTAATGTTTTCAGTGAAGCCCAAAAGCACAACACGTTAGGAGGTTGGTGAAATGAAAAATATATATGATGACGTTAAGAACGTGCTAAAAATATTATCCCTACAATTTACTACATATTTAAAAATACATTTAACTTTTAGATTGGATTTCTTATCTTACCAAATAGGATGATACTTATGATTTGATTACAGTACTTCTCGAGTTCTATAAACACTTCTTCATCTAAAAGTCACTTTTTACATGGGATCTATATAGACGTTACAGAAATCTTTTTGTTCAGAAAATTACTCATTCAAAACGGAAATATATAATTCCGCGGGCATTACATGCTACAGAATTATTGCGTGTTTCCTGGTGCAATCCACGGATGGTCTGTTTCTGTCACGGAGCCTTTGGGGTGACATCATAGAGGCAAATGTCGTTACTGTGGAATTGCCATAGCAAACCCATCTGTCTCAAGCCTGATGGTCTCTGGGTGTGAGTGACAGTTCTCCTCTTATGTAGTGTGTTTGAGTGACAGTTCTCCTCTTACGTAGTGTGGCCATCATCGCCCCTCCGCTGTCCGCTTTCCACGTTGCCCCCCTCACAGCCTGCCCCGTGATCTGGACAATTAATGGACCTTAAGGAAAAAGTAGAATTGCATCAACCTCTGCATTTTCAGACATTTTGGGCTTCCAGTTTTTTTACTTTTACTCCCTTCCCCAATAGTCCAATTTTTCTAAATGAGAACCAGATGAAAAGTGGCCCATTAGTTCCGCCAATCTCTGTCCTCAGAGGACGACGCTTTCTCGGTTCCCATATAGAACTTGTAAGTGTTTGGGGCTGTCCCTTTGGACTCTGCTGTGAGCACTGGCCATTTCTGATTCATGAGAATCATGGCAGAAGCTCAGCATTTCAAGTGCGAATTCACATCCGGGTTTGCCTGCGAGCACAGATAACGCAGCAGGCGCCTGGCAACACACATTCCTGTTTTCTCAGAACAGATCTGGAGAGTAGAGCGGAAGCTACTCGGTTGCTAGGGAACAGGTGTGGCACAGCTGCTGGGGCCATTGTAGACGGTGAGGCTCAGGTGTCATCTGGCCACCTGGGGTGCTGGATGACTCCAAAGGCAGGGCTGCCACCTCGGGGAGGTTTTTCCCGGCTTTGCACATCCAGAAATTACTCTGGACAGAAATCAAGAGGTGTGAATCACAATGACCAAACTCACGTGAGACAGACGTCTAAACCGGCATTGATTCTCAGAAGGCCCAGCAGTCACATTAACAGTCAGAGCCAGAATGAGGGGCGAGGGTGGCCCGTCCAGAGGAGCGCGGAGAAGGCAGTCAGGTGGCCGGGCCACTAGCCGTGGAGTGAGAAGCTCGGGCACCGGGCAAACACTTATCAAAGCCCGAGCTTCCTCATCTGTGAGATAGCCACAGTACCCGGTGGAGTTGGGGCGAATTACATTATGGGATCCCGGCCGGGTCTTGGCCCAGCGCCCAGCTGATAATAATGCGCAGTAAATTAGCATTCCTAATTCAGCACAGAGTGAGGTGCCCAAGAAGCCATCCTGTCCCCACGGTCCCCTGTTCAGGGGACGGGACCTTGGTGGCTTCTACATCCGGTGTCTTCCTCTCTGTGACTGCGTTGGACAAAGCCTCCTTTATGTAATCCTCCCACGTCTGGACGCCGTTCAGAGCAGCCCTTTCTACTCCTAAGTGCCGCCTTCGGCCAGTTGTCATGGCCGCTGGACCTGGTGACCCCCCCCGATTCAGCCGAGCGTCCCGGGAGACGCTCCAGCCTCACCTTCTTTCTTTGAGTCTGGGGGCAGCTCATCCCCCACGGGGGACGGCAGTGGGCACAGGAATGCCTCCAGTTTTCACTGATTTGACTAGTAAATGTTTCTTTCCTTTATTTCCACGTTTTTAAGTGACTCTTCCTTGTGGCATGTCACTGCTTCCTGCCACCATAATGAATGGGCGCAGTCTGTTTCTCTTAGTTTTCTTATAAAAAAAAAAAATTAGTCTTAGGCGTTTGGTCCACCAAACCACACTCTGGGGTTTTGAAACAGACTTTTTCTAGAAGGAGAGGTAGCCAGCCAGGCTATTGTACTGGTTTAATCCTCCGAGGGTGACTCCACCCCCTCAGGCCGGAGGAGGACGCTTCCTCCCTAAGCCTTGTGTACACAGCACCCAGTGACGGCTCAGGGCCACTGTGACACAGGACAAGAAACCAGGGTGTGTCGTCTGAGCACCCAGGGCTGGAATGGCACTTGCCCGAAGTGAAGTGTTTGGCTGCCTCAGACCAGACCGTGGGACTAACAACTTCTGAGTTTTCGATACCAAGGAAAGCATGCTTTACTTCTTTCAATAAACACAGATTGCAAAAATCTGGAAGAGAGGACTTTTGGAGCCATGAGGTCCACAGTTCATTTTTGCGAACTTATCATTCGACTTTGCAGAGCTTAATTGGTCTTCTTAGATCTTCTCCAAGCTTTTTTTAAAAATATTTTTCTTCTGTGTCACATTTGCTTGGTTAACCAAGAAGGTTATTTATTTTACTAGATCAGTGGGAAGCTCTGGGCTGGGAATCCAATCGTCTTGATGAAACCTGGGCTCTGCCGTGTGAATGTAGGAACTGACCTCCCTAAGCCCGAGTCTGAGGTTTATGAAATGGGGATCATCAAGATTATCCTGTTGTTTTAAGACTTGAATCAATAATCCATGAAAAGATTTAGCGTAGATCCCAAGGCACAGTGAGTACGCCTTAAATGTTAGCTGGTTCTGCTGGTCCTTTGTCTGATATTTTCACCTCCTCCTGGACAGCGAGCATTGTGCAAACGCTGGGGTCCAGCAGAGAACAAAGGGGACGCAGTCTTGTCCCCAGAAAGCGTGCAGGCTCATGAGGCATTGGGACGTCAAAGAGGTTAGGTGACGAATCATGATGGACTACACTGTTTTAAACCCGGGACATGCCGATGAGAGCTAATAAGAGGAGGAGCAAAAGGCGTCTGGGTATTAGCCAGGAAAGGCCCACAGGCTAGAAACATCGTCACCTGTACGTGTCAACCAAGCGACAGATGGGAAGAGTTTCAGACCCAGGTGGGGCAGGAGGTTGGGGCATGTAAGCTGGCGGAGGGCCTGGGGACAGCCAGCTGGGAGGGCCGACAAAGCCCAGACCCCAGCAGCCTTGGACAGGGTTTGGGCTCCATCCCATACACCATGGGAAGTCACTGTACGTAGGGTGGCCTTAGAATGGAATTCGCGACTGCTCTGCAGAGAATGGAATGGAGGATGTCGAGGGCTGGCGTCGGAGGTCCTGGGTTTGCAGGCTCCCTGGAGCGGAGGTGGATGAGAACGTCGGCTGGAGCGTAAGCTTTGGGGAGACGGGTTCTGTGTCTGGGCGGTTAGCAACGTGACGTTGTCACCTCAGACAGCATTCCCTGCCTTTTCCGACTGTCACTCGGTGGCTCCTGGACACAGCCCTTATGGAGCCAGGTGCTTTGTCAGGGCTGCAGAGAGGGGGAGGCGAGGGCTCTGATCGCAGGGGGCTCTCTCTCCGCGCACGGGGGCAGCCGTGTCTGGGTTCGTCGGCACCAAGGACCAGGCCGTGGATGGCTGCTTTGTGCTGGGATTTCTCCGTCCACTTTCCTGGAAGCCTTTCTTCACACTGAACAGCGTGGTCACGGACACATTATTGATGCCGGGAGAGCCTGTGAGACCTTCCCATCCTCCCGCCACGAGGGGCTGCGTCTGGAGGGATGGGGTGTGCGTGACGGCAGAGCGGTGGGGTCCCCATCCTGGGAGGGTGGTGGCTGCCGTGGGCCCCCACTGAGTCCCGGGGAAGGAATCACAGCCACGCTGGAGGGGGACAAGGAGGGGCGAGGGCCACGTCTGAGATGGATGCCGGATGACAAAACTGTGAGGAGAGTGTCCCCCGGGGAGGGGGCTGGGACCCCCCAGCATGAGAAGGAGCTGGTGGGCCGCTCTCAGGAGGGGGGACTGTTGCGGGGTCTGTGGCCACCTGCGTGGGGTTCTTGGCCCCCTTTGTGGGGTCTGTGGCCCCCTTCGTGGGGGTCATGGCCCCCTTTGTGGGGTCTGTGGCCCCTTCGTGGGGTTCATGGCCCCCTTCGTGGGGTCCGTGGCCACCTTCGTGGGGTCCGTGGCCCCCTTCGTGGGGTCCGTGGCCCCCTTCGTGGGGTCCGTGGCCCCTTTCGTGGGGTCCGTGGCCCCCTTCGTGGGGTCCGCGGCCCCCTAGGCCGCGGGTGCCCGGGGGTCGGGGATGAGGGACACGGGCTGCCCGCCCGGCATTTTCACCCACGTCGTCGGACTCGTTCCTTGCACCGCCCCGCAGGGTGTATGTTCTTGCAACCCCTGCGGGACATACGTGGAAACTGAGGCACAGCAATATCGAGTGACTCACACCGGGTCACACGCTGAGGAGTGGGAGACGCAGACCCAGTCGGGCGGCCTGCGGGGCCCGAGCTGTCCTGGCTCTGGCGGTTGACGCCCCAGGGAGCCCCCAATCTCTCCCAGGGGGACAGGGCTGCCCAGGGGCGGTGTGGGGACGGGACCCAGGCAGCCTCGGAGACGCCACCGGGTGTCAGCCCGGGCAGAGCACAGGGCTGGGTGGGCGGGCTGCGCCTTGCCCGCCTGGGCCTCGCCCCCCACGTCCTGCTGTCCACGTCCGGCTGTGCCATGAATGACCTTGCAGGAGAAGGCGGCAGGTGGACCTGCAGGGAGGAACATGGGAGGGCTCAGGCCCCCTGACTCGTGCGGGAGGCTCCTCTCTTTGAACCCCGCCACTGTGCCCCAGGAGCCCCCCACCAGGATGACCTCAGTGGGCGAGAGAAGAACCCCCATTTCTTCCCCTGAAGTGTCCTGAGGGAAAGCAAGTCCGAGAGCCCCCGAGTTTTCTCCTGGGGCAAAGGTTCCCGAGTCGTAGGGTCGTAGGGTCGCGGGGTCGTTTGCTTGCCCCAGGAAGCAGAGGTCCCCCCCTGTCTCTCAGTGGGGTGTTAGTGGACGGCGCCCTGAGCCAGGGCCCCACCCGGGAGGTGTGGGCTGGTGAGCGGTGGTTCATCTGTGGGCTGAGCTCCCCAGAGAGCGGGGAAGTGATAAGCCAGCATAAATCACCCCGAGAGGAATGAGCCCTCCCGGTGAGTCACCGGACGATGACACACAGGCGAGCCGACGAAACCCCCGTGATGAAGACCAGTTGTACAAGCACAAGCTCACGCCAGAGAAATGCATCGTGGTGACTCAGACGTGTGATGGATGCGCTTCCCCCTTTGTCTCCCTCGTTCTCGCTCTTACTTAAAAGACGAAACATCCGCAGTCACTGTCAGGAGCGGGCAAACAACGTTTCCTGCACTGGGCCCCGGGGGAGAGGCTCAGGGACGGGCACGTTGAAAAGGGGACTTTTAATCAGTGAGCGCAAAGGCCGTTGGTGCGGTAACTGCGTAAGGGCATCAGAAATATGAGCCCCGGTCTTAAACAGGCATGTCCAGCCTTGAGCTAGTGTCATAACAGAGTGTCCGCCTGAGGCTCGAGGGCAGGGGTGCCCTTGCCATCCCCCCAGAGCTGTCCCAAAGAAGGGACAGGGGAGCTGCACACGGTACCCCTGTCCGTTGTCCGAAGCAGCGGGAGGCAGCTTCGTCCCCGAAGCATCAGCTGCGCGACAGGCGAGCCTCTCTGCGTCCTTGCTCGGCCGCTTGACCGCCGCCACGTGACCTGGGGCAAGCACGTCCCCGAGCTTCTTTCGGTCCTCCTCCTCAGCCAAAGACAGAACCGTAACCGCGGCACCCACTTGACTGACAGGTTGGCCTGCAGGCAACAGAAACGGATTCTGTGGACGACGCAGGAAGGGGATCTCGGGGAAGGACACGGAGCCGCTGGCGGAACGAGACGAATCGGCACTCGGACGGGACGGGGACCCGGCCACTCGGGTCTTTGCTGGAAGACCCAGTGGGCGGGCGAGTCGGGGTCTGAGGAGGACGGTTCTTGAGTCGTCTTGTCAGGATCCTGCTCCAGTGACAAAGTATCTGATGGGTTCACTAGGTCACTCCCATCTCTTGGCTAAAGGAGAATGAGGCAGGGACCTCGGCCGGTGGGGCAGGCAGAATATCCGCTCGGGACGAGGGACAAGGGACGAGGCAAGAATGCGGTGGGGATAACTGGCATCGTGTACGTCAGCTTCCTGGCACCACGCCCACCATGGTGTGAGAGCTGAAACATCAGCGGTCGTATGTCAACGATTATAAATGGGGAGGATTGATAGCAGATCGATAATATGAGCTATTCCAGATAACAAGCGGGTGCTATCCACCCGCACACACGTGAGTGCGATTAGAATGGGAGGCCTGGCGTTGCCCGACGCCAACCTCCTGACTGTGACGTCGTGGTCCTATAGTTTGTAGAATGTTACTGTCTGGGCGGAAACTGGGCGACGTGGACAGAACAGCATTCTGTGTTACTTCTTGACAACAGTGTGGGATGCTCCGATGGTCTTGATAAAATTGTCAGTTAGTTTTAAAAAAAAAGAAGAAAGAAAACTCAGGATGACTTTAAAATCCCAAGAATTTTTTCTCATCCTTGGAGTCCCCCCACCCAAAAAAAAAAAACCATCAGAAAAGTGCCGTGTATGTGTACGAGTCTAGATGGATTAAATGTTCCTTCTAAACATTCGAGAACAGAAGACCCAAGGAAAGATCAAGGCCGGGGGATGATGCCCTCTCTCTAAAAATCCCATTGCCAGACACACGACGAACCCACCCGACGCGCCCTCACTCACACAGCCCTCCCCGTCAGCGCGTGAGCCAAGGGCAGTCCGGGCTGTCCCCGGCGGTTTAGCCGAGAGAGAGCCGTTTGTTCTCAAAGCCCATGTTCTGAATGTTTATTTAAGTAAAGGTGGGCCCCAGGGAGTGTCGGCTCGTGAAGGATGTTTGTTAGGTTTACTGGGTCCCTGAGTCCCTGTTTATAGATTCTGGGATTAAGCGGCGGGAACAAGCCTCATCCAGGGGCTTTGAAGAGCCCTGTGGTCAGCGTGTGTGGCTTCCGGCTCTCTGCGGTCATCCCAGGGGCATCCCTGGAGAGGTGGGGACTGGCCACACATCGGATTTTTGCTCGTTTGTTCCGTCCCCTCCTCGTTTGTCCGGTTGCCCATTGGTGGTCTCTTATGCACGTGTCCCTGAGCTACGCTGAGTGGACACCGAGGCCCAGGAAATGGAAGAAATTTACAGTCAGATAGAGGACCTTGACATGTACCCTGATAGTGACCGCTCAAGGCAGCGGGTCTGTTTGTCCTGGGAGCATAGCAGAGGGCTCGGTGGATTCAAGAGGAAAAAAGAGAGTCTGGCCACAGAAAACTGAGAGCTCCCACAGTTTGAATCACGTTGTAGGCAAGGACCACACGCTGGCACTGGCTTTCCAAGGCGCGTCTGCAGACTTGTAAGCCCCATTTCCCGTCACAGACTCAGACACACTCCCCATCACCGCCCGCCGCCACCACCCATCCCGCCTGGACCACCTGCTCCATGCTCCAGAGGACGAAGACTGTGTGCCTTGGACTCTATTAACCATCGGGTGCGGCTGGATTTTCGGGGGGCGATCGATTCTAGAATCAAAAATGGCCTCCACAACGAACTGGAAAGAGAGGAGAGGAACGTTTTTGCTGAGAGGAGGCAAGACTTAGGAGAAGCTCAAGCTGTGTGGGCTCAGGCAGGGTGCTTGATGGTGCTGTGCCTCCGTTTCCCCAAATGGTGAACCAGGGATAGTGGGCGGTAGTCAGTAGGTGGTTCTAGGAACGAAACAGGTAAAGACCCGAGGGACACTGAGAACAGAGCTCCAGCTCTATGACAGTTCAAAGCAAAGTGGAGAACTCAGCAATCACTCTTGACTTCACATGAGAAGATCGCTATCCCTGTAGGTATCGTTTCATCTTTCTCCCGTTTTGTCCCTAAGGAAGGCCTTTTTACCCACTGTATATTAAGTTCTGTTAGTCTCTTTCTACCTTAGAATGCCAGGATTTTGTGTCCCTATTTATTTTTTTCCAACTTTTCTAGGCCCTTCTCCATTTTGACTCTGATATCTCCATTGTTACAGAAAAATCTTTGTCCATCTGTTCATCTGCCCA